>WMED01020391.1:0-12171 GCA_019650415.1 Pipa parva
AAAAAAAGCATAATATCGCATAACAATTGGCTTATTGAGCATCAAAATACATTATAAATGTATAATGCAGACATCAGCATGTGTATTAAAGGGATTCCTGTCTTGGCGAGACCAAAAGAGTTGCCTCGCTGAGACAGGAATCCCTTTAATGCGCATAATACCATTTGCGAAGTGAGCCGAAGGCTTCAGAGCTCACTTCGCTGAATGGTGAATTCCCCCCAAGTTCTAAGATTCCATCCTTGAACTAAAGCATTCAATCTGAAATCTAAAATTGGGATACAATCTTTAAATGGAACCTTTAGAAAACATAAAGGAGGAGTAAAGAGTATAAGAGCTTCTGACGTACAGACATTAGTGGACCTCTTTCCAATTTATTTAGCTTTGCACTCTTCTTACAAGTTATTAATTTTGTTTTGAAAACTTTAGGTCAACCTCTTTTTTCTGAAGACAGCCAGTTGGAGAGATACAAAATGCAATTACATTTTCTTATAAATTTTTTTTTATATCATTATAATCAGAAACTGCTGTGCATATGTAACAGAAGCCAATAGAGGTATATAATAGTAGAGACTTGCTATATATTTAAAGTATAATTCACAATTAAAATGAAAAGTGTCCTTAACATATGCTGCACAGTTAAAATGGACCTGTCATCTCAAAACCCAAATAATAAATTAGTTTCTACTAATGAAATAAATATTTTTTTAAATATGTATGTATTTAAAAAATGTACCTTTATATAGTATTTCTCGCTGTTATTTTCCCTGTCAGCCCGACTTTTCTCAAGTCGGGTTGGGCGGGCTAAAAGGATGATTGACATTAAAGTTCCTCCAATCAGATCCCTTAAATCATAATGCAGTAGGGAAACAACAAAAGAATGTATACATAAATAATTAAACAACAGAAATGTAGTCTTCAATTTTAAGAATTTTCACAGAAATCCATTAAACTTTATAATGTCATTATCATGTCATATTTAAAATTAACAACTCTTTTAAAAAGGGTGAAATGTATTAAACTCGGAAAAGCCCTTTGGGTGATATTTATAAAAATTGTAAATATTGATATACCTTTAATTAGGTTGAAAATATCAGTATCGCCAATATCAATATTTATTAAGCCCCATCTGATCTTTTTTTATTGCTGAAAAGTGTTCACCTGGTTGTGGGTGGCAAAAACCCATAATTCCCTAGAGAGGTGGTTTAGAACATTGTGGTCCCCATTGTAAAGATCAGCAATATCGATAACAATGGAAAAGGAACTCTATTGATAGTAATATAAAGTTTATTGATATTAACACATTGATAGTTATCGATATCAAACTTTTTTGATATTGATAACTTATATTAAGCTCTACGTAAATTGAAGAAATTCAAAAATGCTGCAAAAAGAAAAAAAAATGTCAAGTAACGTGGCGAAAGGCAGAAAAACTGATCAAATTGCAGTGAATAGGTTACAACGACCTTTATAAATTTCCCCTTTGAATGGTCACATTACCCATACCCACTGAAACATATATCATAAGCATATCACAACAGTTTCACGGAATCTTAGTGCACACTTCTATTTGTCAGCAAAACTAACTGCGGACTAAAATGATTTTAGCTTCATAGCAGAAGCAGAACATTATTCTGTAGTTATAGATTGTAAGCTGTACAGGTCAGGGACCTCCATCTTCTTCTTTCAGTCACCACCTAACACTTGGCTTTCATTTGCATGGTTTTATGCTTTTAATTTACTTAACTTCAATTATATAGAGCACTTTTCCCATGTGTGTATTTTAATTGAATTGTTTAATTGTGTAATTTAGTGGTGCTTTATAAATAAAAACATACATAAATATGGCAGTGTTTTCTCTTATCAAAAGATGGTTATGGTTTTCTTTATACTGATGAACAGATGTTTGATCAATCTCTATGAATCTAGTTCTAGTTTCCTACTGTAAAAGGAAAAGCTGTAGTGGCTGAAAAAAAGAACATTTATCACAGACAGACCTCTGTCTAATGTTTAATGTTTTCCTATTATACTGTTTGTACTTCTTATCTGTAAATCCAAGAGATCTGACTGGAAAAATACCAGTTATGGGCTGGACATAAAAAGTATAGTCTGAAAACATTAAACATCACGAATACTACTATAATAATAATAATACTAATAATATATGTAATGTCATTTTCACCACTCCTGGGGTGAAATGTAATAAAATCGTAAATATCAACATCACGATATTGAATAATTTTTACCGATATTGAAAATATTTTCCCGATATCACGATATCGATTTTACTGATATCGGGTCGAGTGAATTATGAAAAGAAAGGATACAGTACCTTGGAGCTAGAAAGTACGCAACAGAGCAATGTGGAACAGAGGAAGAGAAAGAATGGGAATCAACATGAAGAAATATATGAGAAATATCCCTCATCTATAGCATAATTTAGTAGAGATGAAAAGAAAATTAGAAATATATTAATTAAAAATAGGGATATACTTCACCACGATAACTTTCTAAAAGGGATAATATCAATGAGACTTAAGTGTGTCTTTAGAAAGGCTCCTAATTTAAAGGATAGACTAGTAAGTAGTCATTTTAAAGATAGGAATAAGGCCAAATTAACATGGCTTGACAGTAATATAGGAAGGCTTTTTTGGCTGCAAGGTATGCAAATCCTGTAGGCATACTGACACACATAACACCGAAACATTTACATCTAACAGAAATTGCAATGTGTTTAAGATTAAAGGCCACCTAAATTGTAACTCCACTAGTGTGGTCTATTGTATAGAGTGTACATGCAGAAAACATATTGGACGAACCAACAGGAAACTTAAAACCCGTTTGGCAGAAAATTTGAACAATATAAATGGGAAGAAAGATTGTAGATTCACATTGAGAGACCATTTTAAACAATGTCAAGGAATAGAACTATGCAGATTCAAAAATTTCTTTGCTATTGACGAAATACCCATACCAGACAGGCTAAGAGACCATAGCAAAACATTATCCCAAAGTGAAACTTGATGGATTTTGAATTGAGAACACTTGTACCAGAGGGACTTAATAGGGGTATATAGATTTATGGTCATTTCGAATCTATGGATATTTATATTAATGCCATAGTCTATTATGTTTTTAGGATGGTACATCTTGTTTTATTTTTTATAGACTATATCTATATATAATATCTATATATAATTTCTTGATTTTATTTTTATTTTATTAATTTATTATTAATATATTGACTAAGTTATTAATTACAAGAAAAACAAAGCTATAAGATAGCAGTGCTAAAAATCTCACAAAATGTCCCAAATAAATTTCAAAGGAGTCCAAAAGACAATCCACATGCTGTTTTCTTTGCAAGAGCGCACCATTCACCCCAAATAAATCCAAAAGAAAAAAACCTAAAAATTGAAAGTGCAAAACACAAATGCACCTAATAGTGCTTTATCAGTGTTAAAAAAAATATGGTAGAAAAGCCCAAAGTAACCAAAAATATATATGTATTAATGTGTACAAAAAGAGAAAAAATATATATTTATAAATATATGAAGTGAATAAAACATGCTTGAAAAGAAAAAAAATCTAACTCCACGTGAAAAATGGGTGACAAAAATCTCCAGCGATACACACTCTATGTTTTAAAATATTCTCACCAGATAAAGGAGATAAAAAGCCTTCAATAATACAAGCAGTAGTAAAGTCTTCCCACACTGCAGTAACTCCTTTTAAAGGTTGCTGAACTCCTCCACGTACATTTATAAGCCACAAATCTTAGCCATGTATGTGTAGAAAGCAAGAAAAGCATCCATAGTGTAACAAGTTTTAATGAATTGAAAACAATCAGCATAAATGATACTCACACCCTGATGAGTTAAAAACAGGCACTGTACAAAAGTTCAGATACAGCATATGAACAGAAAATCGATCATCAGATGAAGTACATCCACTCTCAACGCGTTTCGCTGCTTTTGTGCTCAATATGCGGCTTCCTCAGGAGACAATATATACTTAAATAACTTGTTATCCTTTTAAAAGAAGATTGTTTGCACAACAGGTAGCAACAAGTCCGTCCACAAAATAGCTGAATAGTGCTGGATAGTGTTTTTCAGCACAGTCTCTGTGTGATCATACATACACAGTATACATAGTTTTTTAAACTGATGCTTTAAAAACATGAAATACGTCTGGAGTCTGATAGAATCTCATCCCTCAGTTCATGTTATTTACATTTAACTTTTTAGAATATGAGAATTTATATAGCTTGCTAATTCAAATGAATCATTAGCAATGAATTTAATGTCAATATTTGCTTGGCAAGCGTATAGATTTTAATCATTTATGCAGTTCTCATTTTTATCGTGAGTAAGATCATAAATTTATTTTGATTTTTTCATTTAATCCAGAGTCTTCTGGAAAACAAATCATTTATATTACCAGTTATAATATTTATTTTTTTTATTGGAAATACAAATCAACATCTAATATACCGTTCATTTTTCATTCTCCATCATTTTCCATAAACTGTGTTCTTTCTTTTATTTGTTTCATTTTGTATGCAATATTAACTTTATTGGGACTTTCACTTATGGTAACATAGATAGTAAAATAGTTTCATAAAGAAGAAACGGACTTACTGTAGTGGATTGACTGACTATCAAGTAAATTGTTACAGTAATAAACCAATTCATGTTCTCAAAATGACACAAGATATAGTGCACTCTTGTCTACAGAATCAATACTACTTCATTCCAAAGATTGTTTCAGAAATGCTAGTTCTTTGGCAGCAACTTTTGCTTCACAAACCTTATTTGGCTGCATTGCAAATTCTCTCATTCAATGCAAAATCAGTATTATTACCCTTTCACATATCATTTTTCCACCACTGAAGTTACATTTTTGTCCATGTATTTCATCTTTAATTTGAAAATCTACAAAGAAGTTATCTTATTAGAGATATCAATTGATCCACTTAAATGACCAATATCCTGCTAGCGTTTTAAGGTCTCAAATATGAGGTAGAATGGGAAAGGGCGAGGCAAAGCGCCTAAATGACTCTAGAGGAGAGATCTGACAAGAACTCCTTTACATTTGAAATCTTAATCCAATTTTTATACATCTGGCATTTACCAGGGGATATTTGTTTGTGTAACATATTTAAATGCAAAGGGGGCATGATGCCTCGCAGGTGATAAATCATATTTTCACGTGTGCTTTGTCATCATTTTCAACACAGAATTTTCATTAAGAAGTGCTTATTTGACTGAAATGAATATATTTTTCTATTCATTTATTCAAATTGCATATTTGTATATCACTCATTGACATCTTACACAAACATTTTCAGAGATTAACCAATCACTTTGGCCCCTGCCCCATGGAGCTTACCATATAGTTTCCTTGTACAATCATAAACGCACAGTCAAACCCGCTTCAGTTAAGCTGTTTTTTTTTGTTTGAATTATACTGAAGCAAATCCTGTAATAACATTGTATGATTCTGTTGCTGGTATAGTTACAGGTAAAACCTTTATTTTTGTCATTTAAATGTCAGAATTTGATCCCGCAACCAGTAACACTATTAAACAGACTGTATTGGTGGCTGGTAACTCTGAATGACAAGAGCAGTCAGTTATTGAGGTCAGAGTGACATTGTCTTAATCCTTCATGTGTTTTTATCACTCTGCAACATACATTTATCCATCCTTAGTTTTACACAATATTAGAATCCCTGGTGTCATTGATTAGGGGTCTGTGGAACACAAACCCAGTTATTTCTACTTGAAATCCTATAATATAGTTCATAAATCCTATAATTCACCCATTAATCCTGTAATTCATACTGCAAGTCCTGTAATTCAAATCTGTATGTAATATAAAGACAGCTAACTATATTTTGTATTTTTCTTACAAGTTTATTTTTAAATAAAATAACATTAATCACATTTCACTATGCATAGAATATTTGTAGTCATTCATAATACTAGAATATCTACATATACTGTATCACTGATTTATTTCTTATAACAGGTACTCTTACTGGTATTTTGGGGCATTATTTTAGATATTTTGTAACAGCCATCTACACAGAGGGGTGATATTTACTTTTAGATTAGAAGGACAACACCAAGTAGGGAATTTTAAAGTGATTTAAAACTTAAAGTGGCAAGCAATTTCAATTTACTGAATGATATCTTGAAGGACAAATTCACACTGTGTTTAAAATATGCTTTTGATGTGTGAAATGACAAGGGTAGTTTTTTTTTATATATATGGAAACAATATCAGCTGGTATTTGAATGGATATAACCAAAATATTACATATAAGTCACTAATATCGCCTCAAGGGCAATACATCGATGTGCTAACCCATATAAAAAAAATGTGAAAATGCATACCTTTTATTATGAGAAATGGACTCGTAGCTTTTCTTAAATTTTTTTAAAGAAGTGAAAAACCTTGACCGCTTAACTAGATAGATGCAGGGGATTAATAAAGCCTAATAACGATGCAACATTTTGAGGAATTAACTTACTTCCCATGGTACTTATACAATTATATGATCTGGGATAAAATATCACCAGCTCCCACGAAATACTTTCCACTCTCATGGTAAGACACATTGCTGGTATTCCAAGGTATGGAAAAAGTATTATCCATTGTTTCCTGTAGGGTAAGCCACACTGGTTACTTTGTTTTGCACCACAGACAATAATGAGCCTAATTAAAACAGCTCAGCTACAAAACAGCAAGCTTGACCCTGGCTTTAGTAGGATTACACACTAGAGAAAGTACATCATTTATTTTCTGCAGCAAACTAATTTGTATAGATGTCCCTGGCATGTTGCTACACTGTGGTGAATTTGTTACCAAACTGAAACCAGTATATGTTTAGATCAGTGGTTCTTAACCTTGTTTGAGGTACCGAACCCACCAGTTTCATATGCACATTCACCGAACCCTTCGTTAGTGATAAATCAAATATGATTTTTTTTCCAAATTCAAGACATAGGTATATGTTTTTTTACTAGTACACAAAATGAACCATTTTTAATACTTCTGCCATTTTTGGAGGCAAGGTTTTTGTTGCCAACGCATGCCTGTGCAGAATACAATGCATAACAATGATGTGTGGTGCATCGGCTTTCACTAGCACACCAAAACCAGCACTGATTAACCAATTAATGTAACGTGATCATCTGCAGCAAGTGATGGTCAAGCGGGGTGTGTCATCACAAATTTACATAATGAGTCGGGTGTGTCTTGACCTCCGTGGTGGAGGCTCCACTGATCCCCTGAGACCGACTCACCGAACCCCGGTTAAGAACCACTGGTTTAGATGATCAGGGAATCACCAACATCTTTAGCATTCATATGGGGGAATGCCCATAACATAACTTATGTTATTTACTTTTCTTCTCTGGCTTAGAAATTAGATTTGTTTGACAGATTTTGCCTCTTTAGGGCCAATAAAGAAGCTCGGGATTATAATAATGTTGAGCTGCAGGTACAAAAATGGAGACATGGTTTTTTCTCACATGTATGATATACCATTCATCTGGTATAATACGTTCTATACAAATTGTAACCTACTTATATTTTGTTTGTCTGTCTTTAGTTCTCTTGTGTTTGTTCAGGGCTTCAAGCGAAACAAGCACAGCAATTAAGAGGTCAGTTTCTTGAAGGACCCTTTCCTTCTCCAAACACTGCAAAAAACAAACAAACAAAAAACCATAATGAAATATATTTCCAAGTGTTAATACAAATATATAAGCTGTAAGGGTTGATCCTCTATGCTGGAAGAACCCTTTTAAGTAGCAAAACATATTTCCCTTATTCAAATTGTCACTTCAAAATTCTTTTTAAATAAAATGAAGCCTTTAGTTTTCATTTTGTGGCAGTGTTGCGGTAATAAATGCCTATATCAGTCTGTGTTGTACGGAGTTGCTAAAAGAAGAGCAATTAAGATGTAAGTGCTGGTGCTGCATCATTACTACAACATTGAACCTTGAATATTCACCAGGTATTGTTATGCTCCTGGGAAGCAGGGTTGCTCTTTTAATACAGGGTGTCAACTCCTACATCAGTTCAAGATGCATTCGGATTTAAATGGGCCATCTCTCTTAAGATCAAAATGCTAACAAAACAAGAATGCTTAATAGGTTAAATACAGGTGACTGACCAAATTGCTAATCAAATCAGACAAGCATAAGTAGTTTTAAAGATTTTTTTTATACTTTTAATGTCTCTATGGCAACTGAATGCTTTATCCAATCTTCTTTGTGAGATGATTGCTCAGTGATGCAGGAGTCCTTGAGGATTTGAAATATGCAAAGATTTCTAATTTGTAGTTGATCCTTAATTAGCATTACTGTAGGTATCGCTGTAACTCAGACACTTTATCTGTTAAGGGAAACACTGAAGAAAATGAAGGACAAACCACTGTGATTTTTTTTATTGCTGCTTGCAGTTTACACCACGACTAAGTGATTTTGCCAGGCTACCATATTTATTTTATAAAGACTGTGAACCAGACATGCAAATGAATAGACATTCCTTTAATAACCTCATTTTCAGAGCAGTTTATAGAGATTACAGGACCCAGTGCAACTCCCAAAGTCCCCCTCAAAGGTAGGGCCCATAAAACAGGCTAATATTCGATGCTACACCCATAAGTCATACTTACATATAACAAGAAATGTTCTGCAGCACAACTTTGACAACAAAGATGGCCAACATAGTCATGCTCACATGACCTGACCTCAGCCATCTTTGTTGTTATGCTGCTGAGTGTGTGCATTACATGGAGGTGGAGTCTCCAGGGCTTGGTGTCCCATGTGGTTGTAGTCCTGCTCGCCCATAAAAGGCCCCAAACATTTACATATGAAAACTATATTGAATTATTTCATACATTTTTATAAACCCATCAAAACATAAACAAATTAAAAGCTGCAACAGTGGGAAAACAGTTCTGAGGTCTGAAAAGATCATTTTATTGCAGACTATTTTTTTTTGTTTGTTTTTGCATTTATTCACGACTACCTTCAGCTTTATCTGGCCAGACCCCAATACCCCTTTCACCGCGCTTCATTTTGAGCTGAATAAAATCCCTCATGTAGTGCTCTCCATCTCCCCTACAGGCTAACCATTTCCTTTACAAACAAAAATGTTACATATTTCCCATGTCCACCCAGAGAAGCAGCCATTGTCGAATAACCTGGTCCTTCTTGTATTTCATTTATGGTATGTAGAGTTAAAGGAAAGGGTTCGTCACACTTCTGACTTTGCACAAATTTAGGCAGTTCATACATTCAAGAACTATTTAGAGAAATAATCCTAAAATTCATAATATATATTTTATACCAAAACAAACAAAGCTTGGGAAAAATAAAAAATAAACTAAGCAAACAACCTGGAGAAAAACAAGTAAACAAAGAAACCAACAAAAAAATAGTTAAACCAGTTAATAAGCAAACCAGCAGTAGTCAAAGTCATACTTGCAAGCTAAGATATAAAAGTAAGCAAACAGGGTCTGCGTTGGTAAGTATTGAGCTGAGAGTCCCTGAATGCCTCCAAACCTGTTAAAATAAAAATACATAGTTACTGCTATAATTATCTGCTCCTGCAGCTTTTCTTCTCTTCCCTGAGGCAGACTAACATGGACTCTTCTTTTTTATGAAGCCATCAATCATGTCCTTCACCCACAAAGCACATATAAGGGAATCTATCTTACCATTCCTGAGTTTTCTCTTTATTCATTGTAAATCATTGGTCTTCTGTATATGCTGCTACCACTCCATCACCTAGAAACACTAAAGAGAAAATCCAATTCACCCATATCTGTATTAGCGCTCAAAACATTTGTGGTTAATGCGGAAGTTATAAACATTCACAAACTGGCTGACACTAGTCCCCATTCACTTGAATTTTGAATGAGTTTAATGTTGGTCATTTGGATTTCTAAGTAGGCAGTCAGTGAGGTTTTAATTGGTTTGTTGCTGGGTCACTGATATTGTGACAATGTTTCATAATAAACAACCTTCAAATTACCTTTCCAAAAAGGCTTTTAGTGTTTGCCTTGGCTCAGGCCAAGAAATGTAAACAAAACATGGCCTTTTTTCAAACCGTGCTCTTTAATCAAAACCCCCCAATTTTTTTTATCTTTAAAAATAGCTCTCCTATTTAATCTATTGCAGAGGAATGTGAGAATTTGTGCATGGGTGTTAGTGGGTGCCCTGAGCTAAAAGCAGTGTCCAAACATTCCCTTTTAAAGAGGGTCAACTATGGAAAACGCAGTGTGCAAGACTGTACTGGAATATATTCAGCCCTGTGTTAGGTATATTTCACAATTCTCCCTTTTTTAAAGGCAATGTTGGCCTGTATGCCTCATATAGGTCTGAATATATTCCAATACAGCCTTGCACTTATTTGGGTCCCTCTTTAAAAGGGAATGTTGGGAGATATGAAGCAGTCCTTAACTTCCTCTGATATGGAAAAGATACTAGATGTCTCTCTTGTACTTTATGGCTGACAACTGTATGTGCTTCTATTCACTACATCCTTATTTTTAATAAAATGCTGCAGGGAACTTGCTAGTGTGGCTCCAGTCTAAGATTAACTAGCACAATGCTTTAGATAAGGCATATTGTGCAAAGGTGGAAAAAAACAAAACTATGGAAAATATTTAATTTTATTGTTATTTTATAAATACAGATTTTGAGCAACAAAAATCAATAGAGTGAAGTTTATCAGTTTATAACAAATATAAAAGGGTTATTTAAAAGGGAACATTTTGCATTGATAGGATACTTTAAAATGAATAGATGAAAAAGGAGACAAGGGAGATGAAAAGGCAATGAGCGCTAAATATAGATTAATAAAGAAGCCGGGTGTAAGGATCTGACAAAGAAAAACTGGGGGAGGGCAGCAGGTGAATGTAAGGGCAATGGTGTGAAAAAATATTGCCACTATGGAATTATGGGCATTTAACTAGTCATAGTATAAAGATCAAAATTAGAACCTGCTGATTGGATAGATTGAGGGGGTTATTAACTAAAGTGAGAATTCGAAAGTTGAATTGTGAAACAGCAGTTCCCATAGCAAATCCGCGACTACAACAATTTTCGCATTGTAAATTCATGACCGCAACATTTTTAAAGTTGCAATAATATTTCCATAGTAAAGTCACGACTGTGACAGTAGCAGTCTATTGTGACTGTCTTTAGCTGGCAAATTCACACCTTAATGCAACAATTCAAACTTTAGCCAATAACCCCCTGAGTGTGAAGGAGAGAGTGTGTTTGTGTTAGGGATGGGGGGGGGAATGGGGAGTCTTTTCTAATCAGCAAACCACATGGACTGTAAATAAATGGTTAAGAGAAAATTATGTGGTACATACACGCAGGGAGGAGGTGAGATGGGGATGAAAGGAAAGGGAAATAGAGGTATAAAATAAGGCATGTGAGATAAAGAAAAAAGTTTGTACATCAGTGTTTAACATATGTTATACATTTCAGATATATACACCCCTCCTTAACAATAAAAATAGTTTACTGACACATAACATGAGTGTATGGAGTTTATTATTATTGTGTGGAAAACAGATGAAGCATTACAAAATATTACATTATTTGACTAACCAGAAAAAATACAGGGGAGGCAAAAGAGGATCGAGGGCATCTAGGATTACATGAAAAGATGACAGAAAAGGTCATTTTGTTTTTATTTGTATTTCCCAGTATGAAAGGACCCACTCTCCATATGCTAGTTGAGGAGGTGCCTTAAGACAAGATGGGACAATTTAGATTTATATAAACCAGGTTAAGTTAAGGGTGGGGGCTCATATATAGGGACTTGGCATTTATTTTCTTTTACATTTAGGTTTGCAACCCAAAACCACTACGGGGGGTGGGTGGTAATAAAGGGCGTTGATGAATGACCAGGCCCTCAAAGATAAGGGGTTTGGGGTTGTAGAGCCAGCATTGGCCCCCTTACCACACCAGGTAATTGTGTCAGAGTAAAAGGGATAAAGGCAACCATATCCTCTCCTGTGGTAGATGACCCCACGCCCTAACAAGGAAAAGTTAAGGAAAGTAGAAAAAGGGAGCCATACAGTAGAACTTGCTGCAAAAACTTTTAGGGGGGAATTCATGAAGCTCCGAAGTGAGGCGCG
>WMED01020392.1:0-12171 GCA_019650415.1 Pipa parva
GGGGTCCAACCCGTTACTAGCATGGTGTACCTAATAAAGTGGCCGGTGAGTGTATGTACAATATAATTTTTTACACTATCAATTTTCACACTGAAAAACCATACTAGCAAAACATATTGCTGCTCATGATTACAATATCAGCAACCAACAACTGTTCCTCTATTCTGTCAATTATTTCTACACAAATTCACTTTTTTTTTTAAACAAGAATTATTTTCAGATGAGTAAAACGTTATTGTATATGCTAACAACACATGCTAATACAGTAAAACTTATGAAGGATGAGCAGTATGCCAATGTTTCAAAAACAGCAGAGTTTATACAAATAAAGATATTATGCACAAAAATGTAAAAATGAAAATTTGAGCTCAAAGGGACACTAAAGCATATAAAAAAGTGCTTTCTATTTATTGGTCACCTAGTTTTAAGCACAAAAAGTGTTAAAATGACAGGTTCAGACTTATTGATTTTACAGAATAATCAGAGAGATGGAAGAAAACAACAAACACTTGTAGCAGAGGTTATCAGCTGATAACCTGCAGAGCAGAATGATTAACCACTATTTTGATGTTCATCATGAACCAAATTTGGAAATGCCCATACATGTGATAACTGGAGTCCATCTTAAAGATATTTTGACAGATTCAAAAAATCCAAACACATTTCTGTAAAAATGCTCTTTTATAGTGTCTTAAAAGATTACTACAGGGTTTCCAGATATCCAAGTAGCAGGCTTAGGCAAATAAAGGCCAACTCTGTAATCACCATTCCTCTCTTTGTTGGCTAGTAGCGGCTGTGGTAACTGTGAGGGCAATAGGCAGAGCTCAACTTTGATGAGAGTGGGTGAGCAAGACAGTGAAAAAAGCCAGGCTGTGCTGCATGAATGTGCTTGAAGTATACTGGAAAATGTCATTTACGAGAAGTTTGCTGTTCTCTATATGTTGCCATTTTAATTTGGCAAAGTCAAATCCACGAATTCCCACCAGAACATGATAAATACTCAAATTGGTGCTGCACATGCAGTGAATAGTTGCAAAGTCCAGCATAAGTACAAGGTTGGTGTAATGACACAAACTATAAGACATTGAGCCACACTGCAAAAAAATCAGTCTGTCCTGAACATGTAAAACTGGAGTAGCTGCGAATTATCTCAAATTTATATATCTACAGGACAATTCACACTTTTCAAAAATATGCCCCATGGTGTTTTTAATTTAAAAGAAAAAAAGCATGAGACCATTAATTGTATTTAATGAGTTTATATTCACTGTGGATGAATACTACCTTTTAAGCTATCCTATTCTTCTATTAGTTCACCTGCATTAAACAACAACTGTAAGAAAGTCAATAATAAAGAAATCTAATGTGAAACATTTTTACATTTGTTCAGCACGTACTAAGTTAGGCTGTAATAAGATAAATATGCCACTGTATAAGACAAGCTTTTGAGAGATATTCTCTCTTTATCAGGTCAGAGCAGTACTAAAGTATACACAGTTTGTAGCAAATTAAAAGTATGTACTAAATAAACAGGAGAAAGGGCAAGTGTTAAAGTAGTAAACTACAGTGGATAGAGAGCAGAGTTGGTTGAAGACAGTCATGTAGAGAGGGTGATACTGAGGGAAGGAATAAGGGGAGGATGGAAAACTATTAATAAAAAAATACAACTTTGTTCTTACTGATAATGTCTAAGAAAACCAATGTCATTATTCAGTAAACAGTTCTTTGAGTCAAAAAAATGTGATCATTTTAAGCTCAAATGTTTTTCTTTCCTGTGTGTTAGTCAAATTCAGAGTTACATGACAGATATTAATGTAATCTCTTTGGCAAGACACAGTGTTACATAACACCAATTAACCTGTTCTGGTTTCTGCCTTGTGATAATTTCTAAAATCGCTTTTATAAAATACATTCGATATATTAAAAACATGCAGCAAATATCTTTCAATGGTCTATCAAAATCCTCTGTCAAGTTTATGACCCTGTCTTAAAGGAAAATACCAATTGTCAATGGTTATTTGCCCACTGAATTACCCCTTCCTTTTTAGCTGATCAATATGGAATCCTAAGTCAGCGGCTTTAGAATTTTGTGAAAAAAACAAAACAAAACAAAACAAATAGGCCGATGGCCCACAGTTCTATGTGGTTTACAACTACAAGATTCTAACTCAGAATTCTGAAGTCTTTTAGTCAAAACCCTGGTTTAAAATTCCAGCTAAACTGCAGAAGAAGGAGCTTTAGAAACTGGATGCAAATTGAAAAGGATGGAAATTATAAATACATTATACTGCAAAAAAAAATGTGCTTATCAGTGACAAATAACTGCTAACTACTCTGTTTATTTAAGCCTTCTACATGAAGACAAAGCATGCAAACTTGGGAGAAGAGAAATGTAACCATATCTTAACTTTTTGAAGTGACAGGTACACTTTAAGAAAAACAAAAATGCAGAGGTGCTGTACAGTAGTCCACATACTTAATGAGAAATATGCATGCAATAGCTCAGTACAATTAAATAAAAAACATTTTTTATGGCTTTACATGTTTAGTCCCGATGTTCCACGTATAAAATACCTGAGCAAACATTCTACCATTTTCATGGAAATAGGATATAATATATTAGATCAAGGCATATTGTATGAATTTATACCAATGATAAGTAAAAGAAATAAATAGAAATATAGCATGCATTTTGGTTAAATTAAGCTGACCCTTTACAAATTTGCTTTCATTAAGCTCTTGTTTTTATGAACGTGTCTGTCCCCAGTAAAAGTGAAGATCTGGTCAACAAACTCGACTCTAAATGCAAAGGATTGGTGACATTTTACTTCACACCTTTAATGGTTATACACAGATTGTCATATTGCTGCAATTTCTCAGTGTAAATTTGCCTATCTATCTGAGCTCAGCTGTAGTAAAATCACCTTTCCCTTTAACAATTCAAATATACTAAGAAACATTATATTTTGTCCTTCTTATATAATATGCATATAGTATAATAACAATGCAAATACTGGCAGGTTGTCAGAGAGGGAAGACTGTGCACTATAGCCATAAATAATAATTTTCTTTAGCTTTAACATATTAAAATGCTCATATAGCATCAAAATTTGACAAATCACAGAGTCATTACCTACCCGCCTTATTGCAGTGTTTAATATTATTTCCCTCCAAAAATGAACAAAAACAAACAAGAGCAATTTCAACGAGGAAATGAGATTAGGTTATTTAACACTTTGAAGCTGGGGATAAACTAGCTTTTTATAACAGGGTTTTTTTTATTATTCTTGTACACATGTGCGGCCAGGGGAAGACACTCATTGGGGACCTTCTTGATGAAAGGCTGATATGCTGTTAGCAGTGTTCTGCAAGGAAGTCACTGGAATATGCCTGCTCCTAACATTTACCAGTGCAAAGCAAAAAGGATTGGTACGCTAGTGAATTGCATTGCTTTTACAGTTGGGTGAAGGGCAGCAATTTGAATCACTATTAGGCCTGGCCTAAGGCATCTTAGCATCCCTAGCTTAGGGGGTCAATTCAAAGTTTTCAAGTCTTAATTTTGTCAAGACAAAACACACAATAAAAAACTGCCAGTTTCAGTTATAGTGATAGTGAATCTTAGATATCACCTACCCATTCATTATTAAAACATATTTTTCAATTTGTCAGATATTTAAACATGTTAAAACTAGAGTAAAAATGAAGTTGGAAAAGCAATACCTTATTAAGACAATGTAATACTTTCATTTCCTTGGGAAACAAATCACAGTAATAAAAGGGTTGATATATACCAGGTGTAAAAAGTGAGGATTCTATCAGTCCTACCTGCTTTAGGGCCTTTTTGGTGTGCTGTTGGAAGGAAGACACTAGCTTGCTCTGCACTGTGGAATTACTAAGGCTTGAGTCTCGGTTGGAAGACGCTTCTTCTGTCACCTGCTTTTGGCAAACTGCAAACACAATAATAAAGAGATATTTACATCAGAATGAAACCAAGTACTAATTAAATTAATAATTAAACATGATTTACATAATTATTTAATACAGGAGTGAAAACATCCAAGATTCCTTAATTATTATTCCTCTGGACCAAGTCATGGATTGGCCTCCACAAGACTTTCTCCAATCCTTACTAGGAGACAAGAACAAAGCTCTGATCCTAATTTAACTGCATATGTTTTACCAAGAGAAGGAGGAGATGGTATATGGTTACTCTAATAATACAAAATATTACCTACAGGCTTTAGTAAAAACCGTGCCCTATGATAGGCAAATTACCATAATAACATGGTAGACTGCCTGCTCAGCTGCACTGGAAAAGTAACATTCACATGTTGGATGTGCATGTTCTACTAAGTAACTGTACACAGCTTTTATTAAAGTCACAATTCACAGTAGAACTGTGTAATTCTTTAATGCACAGCTGACAAATTTTCAAGCCATTAATTTAAAGTAAACAATGTTCAAGACAACAGGACCTGGAAGTGTGCAGTGTAAGAATAAATCATTTTAAGCTGGAGATGGGAATTAGCTAAATTCGCAGCAAGGCAATAATTAAGATAGTTCATAAAGTGACAAGAGATTTGTACTAATTAATACAGAAAGTGCAGATTGACTGCTGCAGTGCTTACTAATATACTATTTTAGAAGCACTGTATTTCTAATATCAAACAAATATTTTTTTTTACATTTGTAATAGTTTGTCCAAAGCTTTTACAAAGCAATGCCTTTTTTCATGTTTAAATAGTCACTAACCTTCACTTGAGTAAAAAAGGTATTAATACTTTGTATTTGTAATTGAACACTTTATTGCTTCATTATTTCGGACTAAAGGAGGTTTATCTCCCAAAATGTCATTCACTGATGCGGATTTAAAATAAGTGGATGGATATTCTCAGCTAAAGATGTGTGCGCTCTAGTTCCTTTTTTTAAATAATCCTGCAGTAGTTATAAACATTCAGTATATGTCAGTTTTACATATATTTAATTTAATACAATGAAAAAGACTTCATAAGACAGGGAGAGCAATTTAGCAGCTCCCACTCATATTAGTAAAATAAATGAGTAAGGAAATGTATGTATGCAGAAGCCCCTATGCCAACATGTTTTAGTGAGCAGTAATATGGAAATAATGTTAAAGTAAATTACTAATATAAACATCTCCAAAGACCAATAGTCTAAACCAAATTAATCAAGAGAATTCAATCTGTCTACTACTAAGGTCAGTAAGATCAATATAAGCACCCTATTGATTGCTATAGGTTACACAGCTATGGCAAATGTTTTGCTGTTTTATTGCAGTATTTCCCTCTGCAATTTAATATTTGTATTTATTCATTTATATACCACTGATATATTACACAGTGCTTTACAGAGATTCATCATTCCCTGCCCCATGGAGCTTACAATCTAATTTCCCTATTCAGTCACACACAGATGTATGTTTTTGGATTATGGGAGGTGTGGGGAGAACATAAAAACTCCATGCAGATGAAGTCCAGGGTGGAACTGAACCCAGAACCCAGTGCTGCAAGGCAGCAGTGCTAATCACTGAGTCACCGCACTGCAAACAATACACATTTATTGTGATTTCTGTTTGTAACAGAATTAGGTATTATATACTGGTTAGTCTTTATGGTAAACCTTATATTTCAAAGTTTATGATCAATTGTACTGATCAGAGTATTCAGGGCACCTTCAGTTGAACAATATGAGTAAAAAGAACCCCCTATAGAAATCCAGTGTGAGGCTGGGTACACACAACATACCCGTTTTTATGCACTGTGTTTACGTGTCTACAAACAGTATATGCAGGGCACAGAACATCAGCTCTGCGTGGTCTAAGAAATGTTTGCTAATAACATCTGATGTTTCGATCAAACAGCTGAATATTACAACAGGAAAAACTTTGGAGCAGCACAGGCATAAACTGAAGCTCAACTACTCATTAGAAGGTTTACATGGCAAACAAATGAAGATAGGAGCAAAACCTGAGAAGCACTTACAAGCAGAATGCATCATATAAGGCATATGACATATCCTTGACATATGCTTCTACCACCATTTGTTTGACTTTCAAGGAGTATTTGAATCAAAGATGTAGCTTTTAGTTATACTGGTACTTTTCCAAATCTTTCTCTTTTATGTGCCCATAATCCTCCACTAGGTTTGACATAATGGTATTTGTGCATTTGATATACATTGCACTCATATATGGTGAGGGGTTCCCTTTAAACTGGTAACATCAGTAAGACAGAAAGTCGTTGCAGCTAAATATACAGGCAAGCAAGCCATTACATAAAAGGAACATTTACATACCAAATAATCTCTACTCAGAGATGTCAGCTCTCCTGTATACCTGGGGCTCAATAAGATGACAAAGGCACATACTCTGCAGTAACTTGACTAATGGGAACACTGCACAGTTATTTGGGTATTGGACCTATTATTGAATCCAATGATGACCTAATATTGGACCTATTAAACTGGGCTACTAACAATGATTACTGTAAGAGAGTTACTGGGCCAATGAAAATGGGCCTCTCAAATTGTCTAGGATTTTTATCACCATCATCAACTGGTATAATCTCTTGAGAGTTTCTATTATAGTTTCCGTACCATTATTCCAGTATAATGAACACAGGAACAAGATCAAGGTCACACCAGTAAATATGCTGTGGTCACTATTCCTGATATGATATTATACTGCATATAATCAATAAGCATCAGTGTAGGATAAAATATAAAATGGGAATCCTATAGCATTCAACCTTCAACTTTACAAACACTTATACTTAAAGAAGAGTTCCGAAAAGAAAAGTGGCAGTAACACGCTTCATAAGTCACAGCAGTCTGTGTATTTTCATTCTGCTCAGGTTGACATCTCTGTACTATAGAGATTGTTTCTTTTCACTGGTTAAAATATGTGTTATTTTAAATACATTTTCTATTATTCTTTTTACAGATTAGTTTGAATGGAAAATTTAAATCTTATCACTAGAGTATAGAGTAAAAACTATATATATATATAAAAAAAAAATAATTAAACCTAAAACATACTGTACTGCATATATAAACAACCACTGAAACCATGAACAGCACATGTATCCTCATGTATCATGATATGAATCAGGTACAGTTATGCTGGTTTAACTACTATATATGACTGTATCATCTACAATAATTTTATGTGAATATGGGGACTCTTTAAATGACATAGGCTCTGAAGAACTGGTATTTAATGTAAAATATAAACCAACAAGGAGCACCACAGCTAAATACCTCCCATAGCCATACCTTCATTTTCTTCGCCAGTGCTGCTAGCCTCTGCCATTTCTGTTCCATCTAGCTCTGACTCACAGCCTATTTCCAGTGAACCATCTGTAGGACATACAGATTCTTCTTTCTAGCAGAGATTGTAAATAAAAAATACAACAATCTTATATTAACTCGTTATAATCATCAATCTATATAGTTATATAAAAATGCATTTGACTTACTTTGGTGAATACTACTATAGACATCCATTTTACCATAATCAGCAATAAAACTGCATGTAGATAACCAATAATAAAGCTTAAACTTTAATTTAGTAGCTGAAAGTCATTAAAATATATCTGTATTGGCAAGCATAAAATGAAAAATATTAAAAGGCATTTTCTATTATTTTTGTCTCAAAGGTATACCAGTATATGTGTATCATATACCATACCACACAAAAAAGGAGACAGCTAAAATAACAAACACAATTTATTGTGTTAATTTAAGGAAGTTTGATGACAAAATCTGAAAATGGCTTAAAAAATATTTTTAATCATCATCAGTTAAACAGAAAATACATAACAATAAACAAAACTATATATCTTAAAAAAAGACATTCCAGCCATTTCCAGTCCACAACCTGAATTTTTGTCCAGATATTGAAATATTCACTTTACTATATCTTTTGCTAGGATAAAAATGGACCTAATTCAAATGTAAACTAATGCGGCATTTCAGCTATAATTCCACCTTATAATTCCAGCATTGCGTTTCTCTTGTGCAAGCATACAGAGAACCGATATAACATGATACATACAACATCAGCTACAAGCTAAATACCAACTTACTTTAAGAGCATAGAGTCCTGACTTCCCAGGGATTTTGAAGAAGGTCCCATCTCCCACACGAGTGTTAGTATGAAGCATTGCATTTAGACAAGCCAACGGAGAGGTGCCACTACAACGCAAGATAATAATAACAAAATAGTGTGCATAAAATGACTGTAAAAAACAAGAGCTCACATATATCTTATAATGCTGTAGCCTTCTTGCATTTGTTCCTCGTTTTTTGTTCATGCTTTTCTTTAGACAAATTCTTCTGAGTCTGAAAGCATCTACATTACAATAAAGAGAAGCTTTGGCAAACCTAATCAAATGCATCTGCTCCATAGGATTCAGGGGAAAAGGACTGTGCATTGTAATTATCCGTTCCCATATAAAAATAAACTTTAAAAATAAAAAAAAAAGCAGAATAGCATTTAAAAAAAATAAATTAAATATTTAAGAGAAATCGGTAAGTAAATCACACAGGCAAGCTGCAGTTTTATAATGCAAGACAATGTGACTGATGCACATGAATGATCAGAAGAGAAAGTGAAGTTCAAGGGCAGCTGTATCCCATAGGATAAAAGGCAACAAAAGAACGGCAAAGAAAGGCCCCAGAAAACGAAAGATCTAAGTTACAAGTGGTTATGTTTCAGGCTTGGGGGAGGTGGAATTCTTTCTGAAGAGTCAGATTTAAGTTACTGTTGAACACACAATTGTTTAAAGTTGGGGGTGATGCTAAAGGAACCCACTATCGTCATCAAAGGATCAACAGTAAGGAGTTTAATTAACGCTATTAAAAAAAAGAACAAAGAAAATGAATATTTTCTACACCCCAATAATGCTAAGTTGGCACTGCAATGGTTACCTGTTTGTTCTGCAGCTTATGATGTCTAAAATGGTGAAGAGGACTACCATCAACAACAGTTTTTCCTGGTATGTGAGCAGCAAACTGTCATTGTCAGTAGAGCTGTTTGATTCATATATGGCTATAAAAAAGTCTTTACTGACTGGCAGAGGAGAATGACCAGGGTAGCAATGCACAACCCATGAAGAGCAAATATTTGAAAATGTAGCTGCTGGCTACTGGCAATTCTGCAACTCAGATTTACTCAGTGCACATGCTATAAAAACAAATGTTTCTTAATGTCTTTAATTAGACATTAGGTTAGTTTAGGAACACATACATTTTGTTAAAGAGATTTCTGCATACAGAAGAAAAATACAAAATGTGTATGTTAAAATAAAATCAGTCGTGCCGAAAAGGTGACGCCACTTACCAGCTTCTTCCCCCAAAGTGTAGGCGCTGATGAGTGACGTCATTGTGCCTGCATTGGGGGAGGAGTGTTCCCCAGCGAGCGAGTGGTCTTTCAGTGTCGGTCGCTGATCTAACTAAAAACTGTAAGCTCCACAGCCTGCACTGAAAGACCACTCGCTCGATGGGGGAATCAGAAATACCAGCAGTGGTGATGTTCCTTAGGTTCGCCACCGCTGATATAAATGAACAGTGAAAAGCCTGCAAAAAGCAAAAAAAAACACAAAAAAAAAAAACGCCTTTCTGTGTTAAAGTTGAAAGATTGGTATCCCTAGAATTAAAGGGTATGTAGATTTAAAAACTGCTTTTTGATATTTCATTATTTATATGAAAATAAAAATACTGCTATTTTTTCATCTTTTTCTTCTCCTGGCAATAGCTGGTAGCTGCTGCTATTCTCTACACCTGAAAAATTAAAAACCATCTCCCGTCCTAAGGCAGAATATGAGTAACATTTACGGGCTATGAAATGAAACATTTAAAAAAAAAATAATGATTCCTAAATCAAAGGACTAGCACGTGGGTGGAGCTAAAACACAGAACCAATAAACTTAAAGATAAGAGAGGCACTATCTCAAGAAGTATAATAACAGTGGCACGACATTAAAGAATGCCCAGTGAGCACCATAAAAGCAGAAGAAATATTGTCCAGGCTTTGGTGGATTTGGTCTTTGAAAAGGGAAACATACTTCTGAACTGTTTAGCAATCTCCAATGTCCTTGAGTAAACCCCTTATTACATGCATTAAAGGGACACTAAAGCCTGTAAATAAACAGCTTTCTATGTATTGGCCACCTAAGCCACCTAGTATTAAAGTACAAGTGTTAAAATGACAAATTTAGGCTTACCAATTTTGCAGAATAGTCATAGCAATTGTAGAAAAACAAGCACTTGGAGAAGAGGTTTTCAGCTAATTATTACCCTCCCCCCCCCCCCCCCCCCCCCCCCCCACACACACACACACCTTAGTCAAGGACTGTGCTCAGTAACTGAACATGCTCCCCCCTCCTGAAGTTAATCACATTCTTCAGGAAACCTAGACCAAGGCATATCTGAGAGACTCAGACACTGCAGAAAACTAGCCTAAGACTGCTCAGGGTCAAAAGTTTCTTAGTAATTTTAATACTGCATACAAGTAAAAGCCTTCAAAGAGGTAACAAGAGGGGGGCTAGGATTGATTAGCTCAAAGTTCTTGTTTTTTTCATACATTTTTATGATTATTCTACAAAATCTGTAAGCCTAAACCTGTCATTTTAACACTTCTTGTACTTAAAATCTAGGTGGTTAATAAATAGAAAACACTTTTTTCGTTTTTAAATCTCTAGCTCTTCTTTGGATTCTTTTAGTTATATCATTTAAAGGGGAACTTTACTCAGATTACAACTTTTGATATGCAGTACTATACCTTAGTGAGAAGCGTTTTCCCCAGTAGATGTTTCCTCTGAAGCAGAAAAATTGATGAGGCAGCACTGATAAATTCTTGCACCAGGAAATGTGTGTGCGACATGTACTGGTCAGTTTTCCATGAAATGGTACACTCCCCTGGACATTTTTGCCCTAATTACTACTTAACGCCTGCACACAAGTTAGCTTATGGTCTGTAATCTCCTACTTTCCAAATGTAAATAATGAGGCCAAAAGGTCGGCACACTGCTTAAACAATAGCAGTCAGGCAGCTTTTTCTTCTCATGTTGTCTAATTTGGGAGGGGGAGGAAAACTCAGGAAAACTAATTAAGGGAAACAAACGGCAAGTATTATTTCTTCACTAAACTTTTTTGTAACTATTTGAGTCAGCAGTTGGCATAGTATAAAGGAGTTTTAGATGTACGTGTTCAGTTATATTGGCACTATAGTGCCACTTTAAGTGAATGGAAGCTCAATACCCTACTGCAGGGGTCGGCAAACTT
Organism: Pipa parva; assembly: GCA_019650415.1. Taxonomy (NCBI): domain Eukaryota; kingdom Metazoa; phylum Chordata; class Amphibia; order Anura; family Pipidae; genus Pipa; species Pipa parva. The sequence continues at coordinate 11,305 of WMED01020392.1, forward strand.
AGAAGAGGAGGGAGCCAGTTTGCTCCCTCCTTCAGTGGTGAAATTTTTTTTCAAGCAACAGAGGGGGAGGAGCACACACTCCCAATCATATGATCTGCCGACGTCCAATGAGAAGAAGCGTCAGAGGTCATGAGCAGGCTAGGGTGATGTACTGAGCCACAATAAGGCAGTTGAAGAGATGCATGTGGCTCGCGAGCCGCACTTTGCTGACCCCTGCCCTATTGCATAGTTGGCATTTAATTATAAACTAATTTAAAACTAAATAATGTTTTGGGGGTCTAGATCATATATTCTCCAGTCCATCCTCAAGCCTCACCATTGCCATGTTCTGTAGATGTCTGAGCAACAGAACAGGTGGGACTGGCAGAATATATCACTTTGAAGATCTAGTTGTGCTGCTATACAGGTGACATAAAAAGCTACTGGAGAGGCCTGGAGCAGGGTTTTTAGATTCTATAGTCCAAAGAATGGTGACTGGCAAAGTTACTGCTACGCCTCAATTTGTTATTTACCAATATGTCTAAATATGTCAGCATCAGTAACTTCCTTAATACAGATTTTTTATAATTATATAATTGTTTAAAGGTTAAGTAAACCCTGTATATAAATAAAGCTCTATTTACCAACTGTCAAGCAATAAACCGATTAAGAAACTCCTGACTCACCTCTTAACTCAGCATAGCCAATATCCCCCTGTAATTGCTTTGTCTGTGTAAACAGCTTCTGTGCATGGAGCTAGCAATGCCCCCTCCTCTACCTAACCCAGTGATTTTCAACCGGGGTTCCGTGAGGACAACCCAGGGATTTCCTGACACTCTGCATGCAGATAGGCAGGTTAGCCGGGATACGTTCCTGATCACTGTCAGA
>WMED01020393.1:1557-12171 GCA_019650415.1 Pipa parva
CAGGACAATGTAAAAAAAAAATCCGCCACACAACACATCCAACAGCGAATGTCGCTGTCCGCTTGTTCAAGTTTATTCACCACTTAGTCAATAGTGAGAAGTTAATATGCGACTATTCTGGAGATGTGACTCAAATCGTAGTGAAGCGAATTCATCCATTAGTTAATAAGGCACCACTCCCTATTAATCACAGCCAAATAAAAACATTTTTGTCGATGCCAAGGTATGCCACCCCAATGGCTACCCTCACCCCCCCTTATTTCTCCCCCTTTCGCTCTCTATAACCTACAATAATCTGATAATTTTCAGTGGTCGAACCCTGGTTCATAAAACAAAGGACAGCTTCTAATGAAGTTATAACCTGCCCCTGATTGTCAAATTTATTCCAATTAACACGGATCCAAACCACTTTATCTCTAATAATAATAACAATCAAGATTTCTTCAGGAATACCGTTCCAGTAAATATCTGACATTTTGCAGTAGCTGCTATTACAAGTAAATAATTCTTGTAACATTCGCTTAACGAGTACACCCACAGTCAACGTCAGTGCTGGTGATTAATACGGAACATCTGGTAGCGTTCGACATTTTAGGTATAGTTTTCTTCTATGTCAAAATTTAAACACTGCAGCAAGTTTAAAGATTTTTTTATTTTAAAGGGGAAGTTTACTCTGCCTTCTGTTTTTTTTAAAAGAATACATTTTACAGGAATCTCATGTAGCAACTTAAATATAGTCGGCTCAATCTTTCCTGATAACCTTGTTATCGTTCACAGTACAATGTCTCTGTATCAGTCAAAAGATTCTGAGATTTCTTATTCAGCATCTACTTTGTATGTATGTATAATTTTATTTATAAAGTGCCACAAACATGCGCAGAGCTGTACAGTTCAGTATTAATATAATACAGAGATGGGAAATTGCATTAAAAAATACAGTATAAAATCAAAAGGATACATCACTTTAAGTGCTATGTTGAGGTTGTCGCAAGAGGTTGGAGGTCCCTGCCCTGTAGAACTTACAATCTAAATGGGTGGAAGACTTACATACACAGACAGGTAATAAGAGCTGTGACACATGTGTTGAAACACAAGTCCATAAATAAATATAAAGCATAAATGGATAAGTATTAAATAAATTATATACATAAAGATCAAAATATCAGTGCTAGTGCTCCAAAAGGTAGGATTTCAGTTTGGTTTTAAAAGTGCAGAGGGAATGTTCCTGGTGAAGATGAAAGGGTATAGAATTCTAGGGGCGAAATTTACTAAGGGCGAAACGATCGGCCAAAGTTAATTTCTGTTCGCACGTGCGGTATTCTGATAGATTTCCGATCGTGAAATCGCAAATCGATCGCAATTCCGATCGTGCGATCACAAATTGATCGCAATTCCGATCGTGCAATCGCAAATTGATCGCAATTCCGATCGTGCGATCGCAAATCGATCGCAATTCCGATCGTGCGGTACAAATTGCGATCGGGCGGAAAAAATCTGCCCTTAGTAAATTTTGCCCCAGATGTGAAGGGCAGAGAGATTTGCAAGGGGGTAATTCAGCAAGGTGCAAACTCACCTTGCGATGCTTTGATTCACCTCGCAAAACTGGTTACACTCTGCCATCTCTCCTACACGCGCATATCAGTGCATGCTTTAAAGGTATTCCAGTCTCGCGAGGCGACTCAAGTGGTCGCGAGAAGACTGGAATACCTTTAAAGTGTGCGCTCATGTGCGTGTGTAGGTGAGAAGGCAGCGCGTAACCATTTTTACGAGGTGAATCAAAGCATCGCAAGGTGTGTTTGCACCTTGTTGAATTACCCCCTTTAGTGATGTAAGTTGGCATTGTGTGCATTTATAACCAACAAAGCAAAATACAAACACAAGGAGATCTGTCAATCGAGGAGGAGGAGCTAAACCACCTTACCATTTGCAAAAATGACACGCCTACCCGGAGCTTCACCTTTAAAAGCCAGATATAACTTTGAAGATATTACATTGTCATGAAAAGGTAATACAGTATTTTCTTTTGTGCCAATACATAGAGGTGACCTGCTGGTGGACCTTTCAATGCAGAACATTACATATCGCAATAAGAAATGTAATATCAGTCCAATCACGTTCGCCGCGCTTTACGATTTATTCTTTTTAATTTTCTGCAATAATATACTTTTTCAATGGAATAAAAGAAACTATTTTCTGCTTTGAGACAGAGGGTATTAACTCCTGCCAGTTTATATTGTAACCCTGTCCAAATAATTTAAAAAAAAAAACATGAAATCCCTCCATAAATGAAGTCTTCGCAACAGATGTTATTATAGTCACAAACAACATTTTTATCTAAAGGGCAACCGGAACGCCTGTAGGCAGCAGCTAAGTCTACACAACAATTCTCTACCCCTCCTTCATAAATGCAAGTTCTGCATCAGCTCAAACAGGGAACAGAGCGAGTCGCAGGTCACAATGTCCATCTCCATTCTGTTATTGCCAGGAGAAGAACAATTCCTGTTGCGCAATGAGACCATTTAATCAGTAGCGCAAATCTAAACTTCCTAAATGGGAGCCAGGCCTGGGTCCTTTAACAAGAGTGCTCAATGTGCCCCTAATTCACTTGTCAAACACCACTTACCCCCATAATCCCAATATGTCATTTTATTAAATGTGCACCTTTCCAGTGAGTGATACACTTTACAGAGGTATTTGTGGTCTTTCTATGTCAGTCAGGGCTAAAATACGAAGAGGACTCCCCTTATCTCCCCTTATATGATTTAAGAACCGAATTGCATTCAGGCAAGGGGGCTTATTCGGCAAAGTGAGAAATCGATTGTCGAAGTGCGCGTTACTGATTCGAATAACTGTGCCTTGGGTACGTGTTTTGCTCTTAGTAAATAGGTATCTTTATTTTTCAACTGGAATTTCATCATCTAAAACAGCTACTGTATGAAACAAGGTTTGTAAAAAATGTGGTCAAAATTTTATGCGTCCGAAAAATGGCCTGATCAAGTAAAAATATAACAAGGCCTTGATTTTACTATATTACACCCAAAATCTCCTAGCGGTCAATTTAAAAGTGAGCTTAAAAATCACTTATTATTAATCTCCAAGCCTCCCTTAACCTCTTAAAATTAATGCAATTAATCTCTTCGAAGGGTTGGCGATTCTGTTATAATCTCATTTCTAATACAATGGATTGTGAGTGGGCTTAGGGAGTAATAAGCTACTTAATAGGGTTAAGATTCAACCCGTGCACCACTTCCCCAGTGAAATTTCTTCAGTTAAATCATTAACGGCGCCACAAATCTAACTGCTGTTGGAATTGGCAATTATTAAAAATGTCCTTTTTTTGGTGTTGAACTCTTGATGTTGATTGACATGTGTTGCCTCTCTCTGTTATTTGCAGCCAAACTGCGCTTTCTGGGGCAGTTCCCCAAATATGTATTATCTAAATCTGCGAATGAAACAATAGGGTCTTATTTATGAAAGCCCAAACAATTGCATAAAGGTCCAAATTCACATTCATTCTCCATTTCTTGATCTTCTCAATATTCAGCAAGTTATGCGATGTGGCGAATTCGCCAACCGATTTGGAAGCTTACGATGGTCGTGGATTTACTGAGCTTTTTGCATCATTTTGTGCGCACGTGCACAGGTAATTCACCTAATCATCAACCGTCAGCATCTGTTGATATAGTGAACTGGACATTTTTACTGTGTCACATTCGCCTGTTTTACTTCACCAGATCAATGTGGTGAATTAGGGGGCTGATGGCAGGGCTCCTACTCTCCGACTGACCCTGCGCCATGCAAGAAATGGCTTCTGATGATGTTTTCTTCTTCCCTGTGGGAATCACCACTTCGACAGTCGAATTCTTACTTTGACGAACAAGACCCCAGGCCAGGATTTGTTAACTTAATGGACAGAAGATGGCAACAACCACCAGAAAAAAAATAAAATAATAGAAATCAGGATTTTAACTTTATAGATAATATTTTTACCAGTGGTAAGCAGTTATGAGATTTTCTTTTTTTCCTGATGTATCTGGCCCTTTAAGAGCAGCTTAAAGTGAAGGTCAACACTTTTGTTATTTGAAAGAATCGCTTTATTAACCGCATTACTGTTAAAGGTTTTTTTTGTTTGTTTTATTTTTTAGGCGCATTCATTATTTTTAAAGCTTTTCATGGTCACCTGGAAAATATCAAAAATAATTCTTTCATCGCATTTTTCGATTCAGTTTTCAATAAAAAAAACCCCGCCAACCCCTGCCTCTCAAATGTATTTTTGATCTTGTGCAAATTTTGTTACAGCCTCAAGTTTTTTTTTCATTCTTCATAATCCCAGTGGGAACTGCGCCTCGGAAGATGAAACGCCATCTCACAGAAGCTTTGCATTGACTCTAAGCAGCGTCCTGACTGACACGTAAGGAAGCCTGCACACTCTAGGCTGGGGAAAGGTCTCTAACATTTCCATTTATATACTACATTATGCAGAGACATGGGCACTGATACAATAAGTCACGTACATTGTCTTACAGTAGGGGTAAGGTAGAAATGTTGTAAATCTTCACAAATGATAAATGGGTAATTTACGATAGTGCGGAGTGTTCGCCTCACTTCGGACTGACTGATATGCACTCGCTGATGTCAGCGAGCGCTTTAAAGGGATTCCAGTCTCGGGGAGACCAAAAGAGTTGACTCGTCGAGACTGGAATCCCTTTAAAGCGCTCTCTGATATCCGCGTACAGGACATCAGCGAGCGCATATCAGTCAGTGCAAAGTGAGGCAAAGACTTCGCACCTCACTTCGCACTATCGTGAATTCCCTCCTTAATTTTCATACTTTCAAAACAAAATTTTCTCTCTTGCCAGACTGATCCTGGACTGGTAGAAGAAAAGAGACAGGCTTTTCATCACTAATACAAGGGCAGAATTGTGTGCTCTTATAAGGGAGTTCATCGATCGATGCAATCGTTTACAAAGGTCAGTTTAATCATAGCAACCAACCAGAAGTTACCTTTCATAATACTAGCTCCCCTATACCAGTGAATGCTGTCAACTGATTGGTTGGTATGGCTTACTAGACCTTTGGAAAGATGTCTCCAGCTGTTGGATTCTACTGTTCATGTCTTGGTGTGTTTGATCCAGTGGATCCATAAGTATTTCGATAGCAAAATCTAAACAGACACTTTTGGATGCGGTAAGTACAAGGCACCATTGCAATAATAGATTCAGGAGCCCCAGGTCTGCCACTACCCCATTGGGTGAACGGAGTAGGAGGGGAGGTCCAACTGACCCATCTTGTTGTTAATGCCCTTACTCCCTGGCACTGGGAACCCATTGTGCACAGAAAAAAAAATGCTCGGGTCCTACAGTGTTTCCAAAGTGTTTAAAGATGTTCTATCTGCAAGCAGGCTATAAGCCATTGGTGGTCTGGTTGCTATGACACACCTTTGCATCACTGGGAGTTAGAATTTACTTGCTCATAATTAGCAAGTTTTAAATAACTGATTTTGGCTGATTTTTTTAAATTATTTTTAATTGGAAAGACAGGCGGCTTTTAATTGGGACGTTGATGGTTACTTTGTACTTCCCCTTTTAGTATTTAAAATGGTTTCGTAAACTTTTTAAAATAAAATACATGTGTTAAACATGTAGGTAAAAGTCTAAATGACTTGTAATCCTATTAGAAGTACACAGCAACCAGACTATTAAAGCTTTCTTTAGAATAAAGTATCTGATAACTAAAACCAGCAGGTTGTACTCAGCAGTATATTAAATATAAACAGAGTAACGTACCCCTGTCTGTAATTTATTAGGATATTAATATGCGCCAAGGAGTTTCATGATCATATAAAAGAGCGATACAGGGAATGGGTCTCCGAGGTGACTTTTAACATCTTCAAAAATTACAGAAGAGGGTACATTATTCTTTATAATACACAGGGTTGTTTTGGAAAACCAGATAAAATATATTTACAACCCAATATCCCTCTCTGTTTGTGCCATTGTATCACCAAAATACATTAGTTTAAGGTTATGGTAATTATACTGTAGCTTATTTAGAAAGACTACAATTCCCATGATGCGATGTTACTTACAAGTAGTGTTTAATGGCTGACAGAAGAAGTAGCTGGCGATAAGTTTATTCTATTATTTCACTTCAAAATAGTAACTACAGTGTTTCCATGTTTCAGAAATTGTGCAGGTTTGGCGCTTACATTTCTATGATGCAATGTAAGGTATTTGCGATAGAATCTGTTGTAGACACAAGCCTTAGTTAACAGTCTTCATTTGAAATTGTATCATAGAGACTCTTTGTATTGGCATTAAGGGTTGTCCAGTGCAGAGGCAACGATATCTGAAGAGTGCCAGCTTTGCTGGTAAAAAGATTTGTAGTGTACTCCTACCAGAAATGTTGAAGAAGATAAAGGTGGACCAATCAACCCAACAGCGAAGGCACAGATAACTGCAAAGTGTCAGCCTTGCTGACAAAGAGATCTGCACTGTGCCAACCCTGCCTGATATGTTGAAGAAGAAGCTGGTTGAACGTCCAGCAGTAAAGGTGAAGAGAAATTGTCAGGGCTGGCCGGCCGAGTAGGCAAAGTGAGAGACCACCTGCCTCTTCTTCACCATTTCAGACAGGGAAGATGCACTGCAAATCCTCTGACAGCAAAGCTCACACTCAGTTAACAGTTCTCTCTGCCTTTATCTCTGGGGCACAACCCACCTTCTTCTTTTTATGGAATTTCAGGCAGGAGAATAAATATTGGAAATCTCTTTGCCAACAAGGCTGGCACTCTGTGGCTGTCTTTGCCTCCACCGCTTGGCAGCTCACCATCTTCTTCTTTGCCAGTTCAGGCTGTGGGAACACTGTAAATCTCTTTCATTGCCTTCACCACTGGTGGCCCATATTCTTCTTATTACCAAATTCTCTAATACTTCACCCCCTAAGTAGTAAGGTCAGGGTCTTTTACTGTATTCCCAAACCTTTAAAAAAATCAAAATCAAAAAATAATTCTCTTGATATATTGTGATGTCTACCTATTTGACACATGATATACTGTAGTCTTGTTGCCCCCATGTTATCTGCAAAGCCAACCCCCCCCCCCCCCCCCCCCCCCCATCCTCTATCTCATCCTTTCACTTCACTAGCACTGTCACAGCAAGTTTCCTAAAAGGAAGGGAGGTTTTATGGACCCCCTCCCAGAAAGGATGAGGGTGTGGGGTCCCAGAGACCCTGCATAACCAATGGAGCAAAAATATAAGTGATCATAAAGTGGTCATAGGGGCAAACCATGGCAATAAAATCACAACTAAAACACAGTGGTCTTCCCATATCTCTAGTTCTTATTTCCCCATGCAGGTTTTTTTTGACATTATAGTGAAAACAGAAACAGGTGAAATGTAGCTAAACTAATATTTAAAGTAAACTTTTAGAAATATGACCCCATTATGTGAAAACTAATTTCTCCAACAATCACTACAAGTTAGTGGAACTGCTCATGCAGTATTCCAATTTTTATTTAGAAAAGCATTCATAAAGGTATTAATCAGCAACTATGAGCCAGTCAACGATGAAGCAAACTGTACATTTCGAGCCAAGATTAGAGCGATTGCTTGAAACATTACTCATCCAGCAGTGAAGATCAAGTTGCTTTTTCTAGCTGTCACCGACACATTCATGCTTGTCATTTCTACCTTACCCATCGCTCTGCCTCTCAATAACAAGTCCATAATGAGGACCCCATGGGAAACTGGACAAGTCTAGATTACCATCAAGTAAAGCTGAGACCTGCTGACAAAGCTTTCATTTACAAGAATCCACAATTTCTTGAGCTTTTCCCTTTTTTTTTTTAATACTATTTTTTTAGCCGGAAAAAAAAAATTCAGTACATCTAATCTTCCAGTTTGGTACAGTGGAGTCAATGTTTGGTTTATTGGGTGTGATTATCAAGCTTGCCTGCTGTGATTCGTAATGGTATCTGAAGTGTAATGGGAACTCTATACAATTTTTATGAAATCATTTCAGCAACATAATGTATCGTCAGCTGCTTGTTGATCTCATTTCTGAGGTTCCATCATTGTATAACTGTGACCAATGTCTTTATCTTCTGCTACATTCTCTCTGGATGATTGTGTATGATAAAATCCTTTCTATTTGAAGAGATAAGTCAATGAATACCTAAAATAGCTTGTCGCATATATTAGTAGAGTTGTTCTCTCAACTTTGTTCATGGAACAGGTAGACATAGTAAAGATAATTGGGCTCACGTTATATCTAACGAGGACTTTAGTATTATTAATCTACATCTATCAAGTCCCATCATATTCTGCCTCGCTATAGGGCAAAATATCACAATATCTCATCTTTGAAGTTGAATTTATGATTTTGTATTGGCTTGTGTTGTCTCTCTCTCTTTCTCTGTGTTGCTTGCAGCCATATTGGACTTTCTGGGGCACTTCATGAATGTGTTCTGTAGGAAAAGATAGGACTAGACAGGGGTTTGATTATTTAACAGTTTCCAGGAGCTTGGAGGCAAACGAGATATTATAAATTATTCTTAGATTAGCTTGAAGTGGCGGTTGGAACCAGAGATGGCTTGCCTGACTTGATGACTAGAGGGAGAGGATGAAGATATCTGAAAGGTACAAGGATGAAGACCTTTTTAAAAGGATGAGGACCTTTTCAATTATAGCAGAAATGTACTTTTTTGTGAAGATTTCTTTGTAAATTATTTATCCTTTACATTTCCCAACCGCTATCATTCTTCTGAAATTAAGCCAGTTAACAAATAATAGACACTCTTAATGTGTTACGGTTTTCTCTCCAGTGTCTACGATTAGTACATTTACAGTATTATGATAGATTCTGCCTACAGTACAGATAAAATGCTTACAGTCAATCCTCTTAAGCCCTTTGAAAGCTTATGTAATGCTATAGCAAGCACATATCCACTCACAGAGAATAACAGAAGAGTTCCAGAACTATATCAGATACAGCAATTATACATTGTCCTTAATGGGTGGGAACGTGTTTAATCTCTGTCTCTTTAAACATCAGTAGATAAGGGCACACATACCTATATACCCCAGGGTTTGGAGTTAATGTCAGTGCTTTCTTGGACAAATCAACACACCATTTAAAATGGGAAAGGTACTGTGAGGACAATTATCTGAATGTTTTGTCTGTCGTCGCTGAAATTCTATTTTCATTTTTTATTTATCCATTATACAAGACTTCTTAAACCTGTGTACTCTTAGCAGCATAACGGAGAACACTGGAGCTGGTTTCCTTCGTCTAACCTTGATATTAATTAGGGAAATCAAATCTGAAATTAATGAAAAAAAAAAAAGTTTAAAATTAATCTTTTTCTTATGTTTTGAGTTTTGAATATACTGTAACTTCCAGGTGATATATTACAACTTATTTATTCAGGGATGTCAAGAGAATGGGCCACCGAGGAACACCTCATCCTTGTGGTTGACCTCAAAGGGCCGATTGTAATTGTTAGACTGTATAAATGTAACTAATCTTTAACAATTAGGTGAGCTGCTAGGGCTCTAGTAGGAGGGTAAATTAATAATTAAGTAGGAGGGTAAGTTAATATAAAGCTTACTGCAGCCAGTGTCTGTACTAAGTTGCCATTTATTGAGGTGCTCTCTCTCCTCCAATTTGCTGTCCACCACATATTCCTACCTTTGCACTTTCCCTTCTCAGCTCCTTCCAACTTATCTTTTGCAGGCCCCACTCCAAACCTCCAACTCCAGACTACCCTTGTGGGTCACATGATGAGCCTTATTGATTAAAGGCCGAATAGTCACATAAAGCTCTGAATTCACATCTGTTTTCCACTTTATAATCTTTGCCTATTGATCAAACTCTGCAATGTAGTTAATACATGATGAATTTGGGTGACTACAATAATCACAATGTTACAGAGCACTTCACTTTGGGAGTGCGTGCACAGGTATTTCTACTATTGACTAAGCGGATGAGTGTGTCGAAGAAGCGAATGCGACTAGGAGTACTGCTGTGAATTCACCCATTTGATTTTGCCACTTCAGACTGGTGAATTATGGGGCTGATGGCAGGGCTGGGCTATGCATTCTACTTTTAACCAACTGACCATGCCACACATCACAACTGACAGCGATCTCTGCTGTCCACTTGTTCGACAAGAATAGTCGCCGCTTAGTCAATAATGAGATGTGAATTCATGACTATTCATGACCATTCAACTTGAATTGTAGTGAGGTGAATTCGACAGGTGAATTTAATCTTTAGTCAGTGAAGCCTGAAACAGGGTGGTGTGACAGATTCGACCCGTGGTCCTTTGTTTAACAAATGTGACCAAGATGAAAAAGGATATATTTTTTTGTTAGTCTAGAATGCTTACATTTTGTACATTTGCTTCCACAGATCATCTTCTATGAGGACAGTAACTTCCAGGGTCGCTCCTATGAGTGCCAATCAGAATCCTCTAACTTGTCCTCATATTTTAGGCGTTGTAACTCCATACAAGTGGAAAGCGGCAACTGGATTATTTATGAGCATCCTAACTACAGAGGATACCAGTATTTTCTTTATAGAGGAGAATATCCTGATTTCCATCAATGGATGGGA
>WMED01020394.1:0-12170 GCA_019650415.1 Pipa parva
CCTAATGGCAGAGCCGGCACTGCTTATGTGTGTGTGTGCGCGAGTGTGTGTCTGTGTGCGTGTGTGCGCATGGATGTGCACGCGTGTGTGTGTGTGTCTGTGCGTGTTCTTTTGTGATTGTGTGTGTCTGTGCGTGCGTGTGTGCATGTGTGTGTGTGTGCTTGTGTTTGTGTGTGTCTGTGCATGTGTGCGTCTGTGCTTGTGTGTGTGTGTGTCTGTGCGTGCGTGTGTGCATGTGTGTGTGATAGCAAGAGAGAGATGTAGATAGTAAAACATTTATATCCAGTAACAAAAACCCTCTCTATAGCAATATGGTCAAAACCAGTTACACACAACTGTCTAAATCTTTACTGTGACTTGAATCCTCTGTCTTCCTAAGGAGATTTGTGTGACAGCATCATATGCTTACTGATTGACCCTTTCATTGCTGGCAAGTATGATGATTACAACATATTATACATATATAATATTTTACAGTTGTGATAAATAAATCATTTAGATGGAAAATTTACCCATTAGGGCAGCTACCTTTTGGACACACGCTTTGTATGTGCAGTCTATGATTAAATACATATCAGTTAGCTCTGGTGCTTGACAAAAAATAAACTGTCTTGTGTATGGGCACTTAAAATGAACTCACTCTGAAGGTTGCTCCACTACCAGATCTGGCATTCCCATAGCTGAGCTGCCTTGTGGCGTCCCAGCGGTTTCAGGGTCAAGAATAAAGATCTCATCTTGGGAAATCTCAGTGACAAAATGCAGATGTTCCTGAGAGAGAGAGAGAGAGAGAGAGAGAGAGAGAGAGAGAGTAGTAGTAGTCACTAATATATTGGTAATGAACTGTCAAAGTGTATATTCTAAAATAAAAAAACCTTTTCCTTAATGAGTTAACCAGCATCAACAATATATTGTAAATGTCAATATAATCCAGGTTAGGAAGCAGCACATGGAAAGGAGAAAGCAGTTTCTTGAAATGAGGTCATCGGCATGTGTTATCACTCATCAAGCACTGCATGGAACATTTGTATTACATGTGTAACTATTTCATGCTGTTGTATCTTCTACAGGTAGATAATGCAAACTGTGTGCTAACAGACTCAACAATTTCCTCTTCCCTGGCTTTGGTAATCATATATTAACAAAACTCCACTAACACATGTAGTGCCTGATGCCCATGCTCCAAAACAATACCTCCTCCACCCTCCCCTGGCCTATTTCTTCTCAAAATGATTTACATTTTCTTTTCAAACACATTTATTCCCCCCTACATTCATTTCTACTCTACCTGCATAGTGCCCTTGTCAGGGTGCCTACAGCTGACAATCGGCAGGAGGAATTCAATATTTGGCACAATGGAACTATTGTATAGGAAGGGGATAGCAAGATGGTGAGAAAGACAAATTCTTTGGATCATGATCAATGACTTGGGGGTCCAAGAACATATACATTTAAACCCAGTATAACTATATAAAAAGGGAACTACACCTGTTATGAAAGGAATGACACTGGGCGGGACATTAGGAGATTGTCTTTGTAGACAACCAGACTTTATCTCTGGGGTGCAGAATAGGGACTGGTTTTCAGTGCTTATCACTAGATCGTTTCTGTTGCACAGAGGCTTTTCACAGAGTGGCATAAACTTCTGACCAAACAGTCTGAAGGTTAGCTACATTGTCATCCACAGCAGGAACTCCTGAGGGGTGAAATTTATTAAAAGCAATGGCATCGATATTGCGATATCGAACAGTTTTTTACTGATATCGCGATATTGAATTTTGGCCGAACCATTGATTTCAATGGCAGAACGGTTGAAAATTCGATATCGCAATATCGATATTGGTAAAATTCCGATATCGTGATATCGGTAAAATTCCGATATCATGAAATCAGTAATTTACCGATTTTAAGAAATTTTGCCCCTGAAGTCAGGGAATAAGGAACAGGTATCCTGGGATGACAACCATAGACAGTGAAGAATGGAGTTTTCCTGGTTATTAATAACAAATTCTGCCCAAGGGAGAAGATTAGCCCAACTGTCATGGAGTTCTGAAACATAGTTTTGTAGATATTGTTCCAGATTCTGATTGACCCTTTCTGTTTGTCCATTGGACTGGAGGTGGTAGGACGAGGAAAAGTTATGTTGAATTCCTACTTTAGAACAGAAGGCTCTCCAAGATTTAGACACGAATTAAACTCCTCGGTCAGATACTATTTCCAAGTGTACTCCATGGAGATGGAAGATTTCCTTAATGAAAAGGTCAGATAAACCAGAGGCAGAAGGCAAACCTTTTAGGGAAATGACCACTACCACCCATATTACTGTAAATCCCTGAGATGGAGATAAATCAGTAATAAAATCCATTGATATATAAGTTCATGGGGAAGAGGAAACAGGGAGTCTTGTTCTGAGCACAGGTTTGACAGACTTGTGCAAACTGAGTTACATCATCTGTCATGCTAGGCCAACAGAAATTTCTGCGGAGCATCTCTAGAGTCTTTGAAATCCCTGGATGACCAGCGGCTTTAGAAGAGTGCGACCATTTTAAGGCTTTAATACGAAGTCCCTTGGAGATAAAAGTTTTCCTTCAAGGAATAACACATTCTGTAGGGGTTGTGTACCCTACAAAACATTCTGGGTTAATAACTGGCTCAGGCTCCTTAGGCTTTTCCAGATCTTCAGGGTCAAAATAGCGAGACAAGGCATCTGCTTTACCATTCTTGAATACTGGCCTGAAAGTAAGAATAAAATTAAATCGAGCAAAAAGGAGAGCCCAGCAAGCTTGTTGAGGGTTGAGCCTACCAGCAGGCTGTAGGTAAAGCAAGTTTTTGTAATCTGTATAAATAGTGATCTGGTGATTATCTCCTTCTAGTGTCACCACTCTTCAAGGGCCATCTTGATGGCCAACAATTCTTAGTCTCCAATGGTGTATTTTGTTCAGCAGGAGAGAGTTTTCTTGAAAAGAATCCAGAGGGGAGGGTCTTACCTATATTGAACTGCCTCAACACCAATTATGGAGGCATCTACTTCAAGGTAGAAGGAATGACAAGGATCTGGATGAGCCAGAAGTGGAGCTTTGGAGATAGCCTGTTTTAAGTGGTTAAAGGCCATAACTGCATCAGACGGCCAGTTAATCACACTAGCTCCCTTTTTAGTTAGAGCCATGATGGGAGCCACAATGGAGGAATAGTTCTTAATAAATTGACGGTAATAATTGGAAAAGCCCAGAAAGTGCTTGGTGGCTTTAAGACCTATAGGCTGTGGTCATTTCAGAATAGTTGAGACTGTCTGGATCCATTTCAAGGCCTTTATCAGAGATGATATACCCCAGAAAAGTTACTTGAGGTTATTCAAAATATATTTTTCAAAATATATTTTTCTAGTTTGTCATTGATTTCATTCTCTCTAAGATGTTGGAAACTTGTTTTAAACAATGTACCTATGAGAAGCAAGATCTGAAGAAAAAATAAGAATGTCATCTAGATAGTCTATTACAAATTGTAAAGCAGGTCTTGAAAAATGTAATTAACAAAGTTCTGAAAAACAGCTGGTGCTTTGCATAGTCCAAAGGGCATAACTAAATATTCGTAATGTCCATCGAAAGTATTAAAGGCAGTCTTCCATTCATCACCTTCTCAAATGCAGACTTAATTATAAGCACCCCACAAATCTAACTTAGAAATAATTGAAGCTCCTTTTAGTCTATCAAAAAGTTCTGTAATGAGCAGGAGAGGATACTTGTTCTTAGTAGTAATTTAATTTAAACCTGTCAATACAGGGTCGCAGACAGTTGTCTTTCTTTTGGACAAAGAAAAATCCTGCACCAGGTAGGGAAGTGGACTTACGAATAAAACCCCTCTCCAAAATATATTTAATATACTCAGACATTGCAGTGGTCTCAGATGGAGAAAGGGGGGTAGACCCTTCCAGGAGGTGGAGTAGTACCAGGAATAAAGTCAATGGGGCAGTCATAATGACGGTGTGGAGGAAGAGTCTGTGTCTGTTTTTTACTGAGGACATCTGCATAACATGAGTAAAAAAATGGTAAACATGGAACCTTTTCAACAGATGCTATAAGCAGAGGTTTAACAGGAGTTAAGCAAGAAAGAAAACAATTTCTTCGCCAGGAGGCTATCTGCCCAATGTTCCAGTCCACTATGGGGTTATGTTTCTGAAGCCAGGGAAGTTCCAGTAGTATGGATTCAGAGGAAGAAGCAATCACCAGGAAAAATATAGTCTCTTTGTGTAAAATACCAGTTTGCAGGAGTATAGGTTTGGTTTCTTCACACACTAACCCATTTCTGAGTGGTGCGCCATAAATAGCTGTGAGGCAAAAAAGCTTCCTTAGGGGAACTGTAGATATCTGCCAAAGCTGAACTAGTGTGGTGGAAATAAAATTACCAGTGGCACCAGAGTCTAAGAAATCTTCTTGATGGTAGGAGTTCCCCAATGAGGTCAACTTAACAGCGACTTTAAGTGGAAATGACTTCATAAAACCCTGTTTTTGGGGAGGATTCTTCCTCACATCCAGATTATCATAACTGTGAACAGCTGTGTCTTTCAGAACCAAATCGGGAATCTCTCAGTCAAGAACATTTTCAAGTTGTCGTTGCCGAAAACAAAAGTCAATATTACTGCAGCGAATGATAAGGTCATCAAGGTTAGAGGGCAATTCTACACCCACCAATTTATCTTTGAGATGATCTGACAGTCTGCACATAAATGGTGTTGTAAGGGACCCATTATTCCAGCCTATGTCTGAGGCTAGAGTCTGAAACTTAAGGGCAAACTGCCCTACAGTCTTTTTTCCTTGCTGTATTTGAAACAAAGCCTTTGAAGCAGCAGAAACTCTCACAGGTTCATCTAAGACTTTATGTAATGTTTCCATAAATTCAGCCAGATTATACAAGATTGGGTCATTTCTTCCCCACATAGGCAATGCCCAGGCAAGAGCTGGTCCAGAGAGAAGTGCCATGACATAAGCTACTTTTGCATGGTCTGTAGCAAAGTTCACTGGCTGGAGTTCAAATTGGATGGAGCACTGGACAAGAAACCCTCAGCAAGCCTGGGGATCTCCATTGTAACAAGCAGGACTTGGAATTCCTAGATGAGAAGACCCTGTCAAAATTGACTGGTTATCATCAGCAGGATCCATGGCCTGAGTAAACTGTAAGGAAGTCAGAATTGGGTTTAGTGTATCCACTGGGCCAACGGAGGCTGGCAATGAGCACCACCTGAGGTGTGGAGTCTAATGAGCACCACAGTTTTCACCAGAGGTCCCCACAAGGGAACTTGGACTTCGCTGCTGGGTGCTCATGGGTCGCGGCCCCTAGGGGAACCCCTCTGTGGCAGCTGATGAACAGGAACAAGAACTTAAAGGAGACACAGAAGCTGTCTGGAGAAAACAGGAAATCCCAGCAGAGTAGCAGGAGTCTAGACAAAACAGGAATCACAGCAGTGTAACGGGACACTTGGCAAAACAGGAACCACAAGATTCAGCTCAAAACCAGGAAAAACTGCACGGAGGCATAAGTAGGGGTGTTACTCCTTACTCAGGCAGAGATATGGTGAATATGCCAGCTATATAAATGGTAAAGAGAGCTACAATTGGCTGACAGATAGATTGATAGGCTACAGCAAAATCCAAATTATTAAATACACCTGAGAAGGCAGGAAATTCCAGGAGGGTTGTGAACTCCCTAGAATGGCAATTACCAGAATAGCAAATTATTTGCAAATTATTTCAATGCCTCTTAACTTGGCGATGATATTTTGAATCCCAGGGTTGGCCCTTACAAGAGGTACTCAGGGGGGTGCCTAATGAATTCAAGGTTCTGGATCAGGTAGCCGCAGGATTTGAATCTCTTATTCCACAAATTATGGTTAATAAGAATGTGGAGTGGATTAGTTTCTTGTATTACAATCAACAGAGGTTTGTCAATTATACAAGAGATGCCCTAAAGAGCATAATGGCTCAATTAGGCCCAACTTCCATCATGGTGTTCCAAAACAGAATAGCCTTAGATATGATCCTAGCAGAAAAAGGAGAGATTTGAAAGATGGTAGGAGCCTCCTTTTGTACCTTCATTCTGAATAACACTGCCCTTGACAGGAGTATGACCAGGGCTTATGTTCCTCTTTGAGGAGATAAAATGAAATTGAGGGATAGCTCATCCATGGTCCGTGATATCAACTACATTGCCATAAATCGAGTGTTGTGATGGTGCTTCTTCTTCAGGCATGAGAGGTGACAGCAGCTGTGGGAATCGGATGAAGATCCCAGGACAAGTCCCGCACTTGTGGATACAAGTGAAGTACTTCAGTGACCCTGGCATCACTCACACTCATTTGCACCATCCCAAAAAAAGGAGGGAATTGTGAAGGACAAATTCCGGAAAGCTTATCGGTTGGACAATCAGCCTGACATAAACTTGCATAGTAAACATGGGCTTTAGTTGGCCTTACATATATTTTTGTAGCAAATTTAGATGATGGACAACAACGTTAATAATTACTGTTTTCCACTTTATAGCCAATGAATGTATAACAAATAAAATTATCATTTTAAGTTGAAGGCTTTTAAGATGCTATATAAAAACTTGTGTCTGGGGACAATATAGCCGAATCTCTTTAGAGGAAAATATGTGTGTGTTCTCTGTACTGATTCTCCAAGCTAGTTGTACCTACATTAACTCGGAACCGAGTAGGGAAGAAGTAACTGATCCATTTGTGATCACAATGGTCTGGCAGGCTGACCATAACCTTTGACCTGTTCATGTTTATAGTATTTGTTGTCTATTGTGACTCCCCAATAACATTGCTATGATCACTGACAACTGTAACAAATTAGCATTCCATTTGACCTCCAGTTACAATTGAAGCTGTATTTGTGGGTTTAACAGAAAAATAAACTTCCTTCCCTCAGCATTCTATAGGACAAATAGTCCTATTAAATCTAGTCTCCAGAAACTAGATTAATAGCCCAAAACCATTTTTTCCAATCTCTTATCTGAAACAAACTCATCAACACTCTTTCTTTAAAAACAGCAAGAGAATACTCTAAAAGACAGGATTATATTTAATTCCTACAGGCTGAAGTACAGGAGACAGATCTTATTGATTTAAGTAAATAAATCTAACAGTATACTGTAAGTGTAGCAAATGTACAACTATCCTTAAAGAACATATACAGGTGCCAACATCATCTAGACTTCAATATCATCTCCATGTTGGTGACACTTAAATCTCCATTTTCTCTTTTGAAGTCTCTCCTTTTCTTTCCCTTGTTATTTGAATCAATAAATGCCTTTCCACTGTCCCAAAATCTTGCATTATTATTACTTGTAGCCTACTGCTGAAGCATTCAGCTCTTGGTGGAAACCAGCGCCACAGCAGTTCTCTTGAACCCTTCTAGATGGTTGAAGCAAGTACATAGATTAAGTTAGATTAATAAAGGGGATTAGTGATAACAAAGTTTATAGTTAGGGGCTGAGTGAGTCATTTGTTTGAGATGGGAGGGCCTGTCAAGGTATGCCCCGGGAGGATGGATACAGGGCACATAAATAATACACGTAGAGACAGCAGCTTGGCTATGATAAATGAGACAATTACCAAAGAGATAGGGAGAGAATTTTTCCATTGTGAGTGGATTAAAAGGAAAATATAATGACAAAAAACGGGTCAGCAAGTTATGGAATCCTTAGACTTGAATTAATAAAAAACAGAATTGTTTGTGGACTATATATATATATATATAAATGAATTGTTAATAGAGGAAACATGGTTGTACATGTGCAGGTAGGTTATTTTTACTTATTTTAAGAAATGAGCACTAAAAGCGATTTAGTGAAAGCCTCACTCCCAATTTATACAGTTTTATTTTGTAGGAAATAGGGCTATAGGGTCAGAGCTGTACCCTGCAGGATGAATGAAATGGATCCAATTAGATGCACTACAGAAATAAATATAATGGGACATATTAAATTCAGTCGTCTCACACACTCTTGTAAAGCATTGAGGAAATAAATTTATAACATGCAAAGACAATAAGGTAAATATTTGAGAAGAAAATAGAGTGGGTGCTCTGTTCATTTTCACAGGACAAGCAATGAACTAGGTGATGTAGAGCTTTTAAAACTACAAACTCAATTGGTACAAGCCCTTTTAATGGCAAACGGTTCAAATAATCATTATCCACTTAAACAGTTATAACTGGAAGAACTTCTCTTGTTAAGCAGAACAAACTAGATTAAAACACAGACATACTGTATAACCCTTCCATTTGAAGACAAGGTGTAGATGCTACCAGAGAAAATAACTGTTTAGGACTACCATGTTCTTGTACATAGTACTTTAGTACAGAGCCCAGAACATGGTACTGATGACCAATAATGATACTATGTAACTATAGGGGCATCTAAAGGGTCATCTGTTAGTCTAACAGATACTATAGCAGGTATGATGGTATTATTGTGTAGGTTTTGTCTTATAGGACCTGGATTTTTTTGGTCATGGATCATCAGTACTTTCTTGATTTCCCCTTCAACACACCCAAAATATTTTATGAAACATTGCACACAGGCAGTCCAACAACCAATTTGTGCTTTAAGTGGACCTATCACGTCAACATATCAACATGTTAATGTGAAGCAGGACATTGGTTAACGCTGAGTACTAAATGCATTGAGCTCAAATTTGAAACTCAAAATGAAAGTCTTTCTCACATGACTCCAAGTCTACTCAGATGGACAGAGGAAAAAGGAAGCAATCATGTGGCTCCTCTTTGCTATGACAACTCTATGGTGAAGTAGGGGACCTACTTGCCAAGCATTTAGTCTAGAGTTTTAGTGTTTATCTCAGGTGTTCTCTTGTTTCAGCCTTAAAGGAACAGTCCAACCTTCAGCAAATATTTGCCTTCTTGTCCCTGGTTAATTAATGATTTTGCAGTATATTTTATTTACTTGTTTTAATCTTCTTTCAACATATAAGCACTGGCTTTTAGAAGCATCTTGTCTTACATTTGTAGTGGTTCAGTTTGGAATCTTGGGATTTGAATGAAAGGTTTGAAAATTCTGATTAACCAATCCGAATCCTGCAAGTGTGCGACCTCACAGAGCTACCACCCACCTGTTTATTTCTGACCCCCTTCAAAACTGGAGTATGTGACTGGGGGTGGGATGCAATTTGTGTTATCATGGGGGGTGGAGCAGCACTGACTGGGAACCATTCAGGGGGATTAAGGACCTAAAAGAAGGTAGATGAGGGTGGGAGGGGTGGTGTTTGCGATGCAGATGGGCGAGGCTACTCCCATGTTAGATATGGACAGGTGAACTTGAGGGTTTCCCCTGGAGGCCAGTGTTAGCAAAACCTGGAGTCTTTGAGTGAAACCTAGCAAATTCCCAGGCCTGATAATGATATAGATTATGTACATTCCATTAACAACCTGGAAACACTGATACCAGAATAAAGAAAGGTCTTTGATTGGGTTACCTACCTGAGATCGATCGATGCGATAAAACCTGTCAGCGGAGGTAGCTGTAAATGAGAGAACATCAGTCATTTTAGGAATAAACCGGATTAATTAAAAAAATTATGGTTAATTGAGTTAAGAGAATGATACAGTTATATGAACTGTAAAAAGATCAAGACTTGTGTCCTAAGGCAATGCCTGTGTGGCATGATAACATCAGTAGACACTGAATGCTATACCAGAACAGACCAGGCATAAAGTAAGAGGTTAATACGGTAATGGGTGTGTCACAACTATGTCTCATTGATATTCACAGTTTAATGGAACATGTGACATTCCCCAACTAGTCAAACAACATGTGTGATGTGTCAGGATTCGTTAGCATATTAATGAGGATCCAATATGGCAGCCAATATGTGGGATGTCACAGCTCAAATGGACACACAGTACTGGAACCATTACTAAGTGAGTAAACAATGGAAATGGTCTGCATCTGCGTAGATGAGCTGACTCAAACAAGCCAAATGCGGTAATGTAAATAAAGCCTTTGTAAAGATAATTCTAATAATGACATTGGATTATCATCACATTAACTGTATTTTCTTTCTTTAGCATTTTGTTTCTCTATTTATTTGTTTTCTTGAAGAAAATAGTGAGCCCTATCTGGCCACAAAAGGATAACTGCATGCAGGGTTACAATTATCACAGCACTAAACACATAACATGAGAAAAAAAGAAATCAGCAAATTCACCATCTAGGAAGCACCAACGAGGGTTGAGTCTCTGAGCAGAAAGCAGCTGTGGAAAGGAGCTCTCGTGGTCCTAAGGGGAAAAAATAGGAAACGGGAAGTTTTAGGGAAGTCGACCACTAAACATTATTAACAGGGATGTTTTAAACAAGTCAGAAAGCAGAATGTGTCAAGGAAACTAACACTTGTTTGGATTGGATTCTTGGATTATCAACATTAAATAAAGAGAGAAAACAATTGATCTGTTGGTGTCTCCAAAGTTAGAGGCTAGGGGTTTTTTATCAACATGGGCAAACACTGTCCAGATCTAGTAACCAAACTAGTTAGTTTACTTGGAGTGAGGGGCCCGCCAGGAAACAACAGTTCAGAGACCACCAGAAATCAAGAAATCAGGGGTCCATCAGGAAAACAAGGGATCAGGGGCCCATCAGGGAAAACAAGGGATCAGGGGCCCACCGGGGAAACAAGAGATTTGGGGCCCATCAGGGAAAAAGAGACCTGGGAACTACAGGGTAAAAGAGATCAGTTCTACAAGTAAGTAAACATTTATTTTCTTGTCTCTTCATTCCCCTCTTCAGTCCCTATGATTTCATTGTATCCTAGTTTTTGCCACCAAACCCCCTACCTGCTTTGCTGTACCACTGGGTCTACCTTTAGCGAATACAACACAACTGGGTGTGCTGCGGATTTTGTTAATTTAAATGCAAGTCCTGCCTTACCTGGCAGTGATCTCTTTGGGGTGTAATCGAATGCAGATCCTAGAAGACATATAAAGACAATATTACTGCATGAAGCCACTGCATCATGTTTATTCTTCATGGAGATCCAGACAAGTTAAAGGGACAGCTACAACAGAAAAATAAAAATCCTATTCAGATCAGAATTCCTGATTTGTATTGCTTTGTGTTTGTTTTTTCTAATTGCTGATTGCTGCCATCTATGTTTTGTTCAATAAATAAATCCATTTTTTTCCCCCACTGTTTAGATAAAAGTTCATATTCATGATGAAGTGTGCAAAGAAACAAGACATTTAATGGATGTGAACAGCAGAAACAGAAAAACAAACAAGGAATTAAATTTCAATAATTTAGCTTTTAGATGCTAAGGAATAACTGCTAAATGGCAGTCATTTTTTTACTTGTCCTTTAATCTGCAGACTTTCTTTTTTTAACCTAATTGAAGGTTTTGAGAACTAACTTCACAAAGACTTTGCAGAATAGCCAATTAGGTATTTAGAGAAAAGGCAATTAAATTTAGTAGAATAATGAAAAAATGCACAATTTACCAGTTTGCTTACCAAAAAATAAATCCCATTAAGACAGATAGGAAGGCAGACTCATTCTATTTAGGGTACTTAGGCCATTTCTTATTGCTAAGCAATTTGTTTTGCTATCATGCAGATTAGTGGATCTCAGACAAAAATGTACATATGTGGCTTTAAAGATGCAAACAAAAGCTAAATAAAATTATTTTATTTAAAGGGGAACTATAGTCAAAATGCATCTTTACATATGCCTTACTATACCTTTGTGAGAAGGGTTTTTCACCAGTAGTTGTTTCATGTGATGCAGAATGATTGAATAGGCAGCACTGATAAACTCCCACACCAGGAAATGTGTGTGTGATGTGTACTGACCAGTTTTCCATGATAAGTTACCCTCCCCCGGATATTTTTGCCCTAATTACTACTTAGCACAAGTTATCTTTCTCTCACCACACTGCTTAACCAATAGCAGTCAGGCAGCTTTTTCTTCTCGTGTTGCCTGACTTGCAGAACAGAAAGAGGAGGGGGAGCGAGGGGAGGAAAATGTCAGCTCTCAGAAAACTAATTAAGGAAAGCAAACTGCAAGTATTATTTCTCCCCTAATGTTTTTTTTAACTATTTGTGTCAGCAATTGGCTTAGTACAGTGGTTCTCAATTATTTTCTGTCATGCCCCCCCTAGGAAGAAGAAA
>WMED01020395.1:0-12170 GCA_019650415.1 Pipa parva
GTACCAAATTACAGCAAACATGGTGGTTACTCTATAAACCCAGGAAGGACTGTCATAATGGAGACCTGGGATCAGATGTTGCCCTTCAAATATTTTGACTTTTAGGGCCAGAGCCTGACAATTTGTTCAAGTAATAGTTAAATATATCAAGTTTGTCATCAATGAAAAAGGAACAAAATGCCCACAGCAATTCAGATACATTAAGGAAGTTACATAGTTGTAAAACATGGCCTACAAAAAGCCTAGCGTAAAAATGCATATTTGCATAGTTGTAGTGCAGGCATTATGAAGGAAGTCTACGTGATGACATATACTTCCAGAACTGCAGCTCCCCAGGGATGCTAACATTAAAAAAATTTCAGATTCTACAAGAAGAATACAAAGCTAGCTATAAAAAATAGAGAATGGAGATGATAGGGTGACCATGTATTGTTCTTTTAGTCCCCCTCATATATATAAATTTCTCCTTTAAATGATTTCCCCAAAGCATACACTGCAGTTATAAAGCGATATTATATTGAAAGTGTAACTGAATGAACCCCTTTCACACTAGAAGGTGTTATTTCATTTCCTCTATCTATAACCCTTGATTCAAGCTCTAAACATTATCTTAAGGAAATATTACCTTGCTTTATGAAGCCATATTGTATTTGTCAACAGGTTACAACACAGCACTATATAAAAACACACTATGGGGTCCAAGTGAGAACTTCTACTAGCCAGTAAAGAGTTTAAAAATCATATTAAGAAATGTACTTTTTTTTTCTTTATTTAATATTAAGCAGACTGGAGACATTTTACCAGTGGTTAACTGCAATAAGATTTTCACAAGTGTGATTGTTTACATTTTTGTTATTTCTGCCTAGGAAGCTCTCCCTAGACTTACGCACTACATAAATACATAAGGTTCATTGCCCTAGAAATACAGTCCATATTGAAAGTTTCAGTGTTCCAAACAATTGTTTTCACCACTTTATGCATCCATTCAATAAAAATGCCAAACAGGACTCATCACAGAAGCAAAATATATTTATTGAATGCTGTGGATGAGGTACCACAACAATGTATTTTGCAGTCATTTTGTGAGATTTCAACTTCAGTCTTGCAGATCTTTAGACCATGTTTCATATATGTTTGTTCCATATTTTTAATGAAACAGAGAACTTGTTACGGTTTAATTTAAGAAAATCCGAGTAACCCAACTATCTACCATTCAATTCCACAAGTTCCCCTTGCACTTTGGAGTGCTTTATCTAGCTAATACATTTCAAAATATAAAAAAGTACCTTTACAAGACACCAAAAAAATAAAATAAACAATGGCAGACACACTGCAGGAAAGAAGTTGCAAGGAAGTTTCCCTCTTAGAAACTTTTCCAAACAGTGCGTACAACAGATTCACAGTAAACGTACACACTGTAAACAAGATTTTCTCTCTTTTTTTATATCTGCCATTGCAGATTAATAATGAAATGTCAGAGGTTGGTCCAGAAATGTACTTTATGCCATCCAAAAACACCCATGTTGTGATGGCTTAGGGGAGACAAACAAACAGGCTCAGACAGCAGTATGCTAAGGAAAGAAGCAATGATCTTTAAGATTACATTGGCCTGAAAGGTTTACATATTCCATATGCTTACAATGCAGATGGCTAATACATTTTGCTGTCAAGGCAAAATGTAATTACCAGTTAACATTCAAACATCCATATTGTATACACAATTTGGTTCAAAATAAAAGTCCATCATTCCATGTAAATTCTAAAGCTGGCATCAACTAAGCAAATATTATACATAAATATAATAACATTTTGTGTGTTTTTTTTTTTTAGGATGAGACATTTCAGTGATACAGGGCAGATATATGATGTCATACTAAACAATTATTAAACAACATATGCTGGAGTAATGTTATCAGATCAGCTGAAAATTCAGGGACAATTAGAATAAAAATCATTTGGCAGGGTTTCACTGATTGCTCTTACTTTCAAGTCAAACTGTTTCCAATCAATCAACTCTTGCTAAAATCATGTGTTAAAAGTGTTCCTTATTTTCCAGTTATCTGGTCAATTTATTCTAGAAGACCAAAGGAGAAGAAATCCTAAAACTCTACAGTAGGTTATACTATGTGATTTATTGCCTTTGTGCAGCCTGGATATGAGGCTTAATGAAACACTGCGCAGTAAAGATACCAGCCCTGTGTGTTTCCCAATGGTAGTGCGGTAATTCTTTCAGTAAGTGTTAGGAATGTAAACCCTTATCACTCTATATTACTGGAATCAGTGGCCTATGAAAACTGGAAAATGAAACTACTGTATAGTGTAATTGCAGACTTTTCCTGGAATCAAGTATCCCTGAGCACAACCACAGAGTGTGGATAAAAATGTTTCACAAGCAGCATATACTGTATAACTGATACTGATTCTTTTGTATAGGACATTAGAATGATTCCCCGTGGGCTGTGAGAAGTAACAAGGTTGCAGAATATGTTATTGGTGGAACATTTTATAAAATAACTGGCCTCATTATTATAAAACTCTGCAGTTTTAAGCTTCAGTAGCTTGGAAGTATCTCCTAATTCATGGCACTAGAACATGCATCTCTCTAGCTCTTGCCCAACTACAACTTGAAGCTTCTGAAAGTCTTCAAGTGGTTAGTAAAAACTGAGAGTTGCAGTTTAACAATAAATGGTTGGAAACCAGGAAGTCCTTTCAACATTCCTCTGTTATTATTAGTTGCTAAACTGATCTGTTTAAGGGTATATAAAACTATGAACACTCTTTATGCCCATTACAAATCTAAAACATAAATTAAAATTAAGAGATATTGTTGTGACTGCCTTGCAAACTGGATATTAAAAGCAGATCTTGAATTCAGAGGAACTACTCTATTTAGGTTCTACACAATTCGCTAGTATTCCAAAGGTCAGACTGCATATAACACACACTCCTATGTTTGAAAAAATATTACTTAACAGACTATATACAGATTTGATTTGTTTTAAATTTCACTAGGTTGTTGGGAACATCAACTTTTTCACACCCCCTTTCATTACATGGCTCATGGTTAATGCCCTGTCAGTAGCACAAGAATCCTTAGTACTCTGGCCACTGTGGAGCTGGCATAGCTGAATTTCTTTAAAAGCTAGGTTGTCTACTCCTGTTCTGTGAGACTAACAGTTAACGTATCCTATTGGTTTTGTTTTCAGCTATGGTATACTTCCACAATGCTAATACCTGCTTTTGCTAGTTTAGATGATTTTGTGACCTTATGTATTTTGAAGAAATTACCTACTTTAGATTTCATTAACCTACATATACATATATACAAACAAACAAAACTGCTTTGGAGCCTGCTTGGGAGTTGGGCTGTGTTGTAAGAACAGAAAAAATTGAAATGGAAAAAAACAGAAAAGTAAATAATATTGTACATGGCAATGGAAAGCCAGTGAAATTATAGTTTTATCTACCAGGTGTAAAGTCTGCATTCTTTTGTATCAGTATTGTACTACACTAATATTAATCTGCGTACAGCTATGAAATAAATATCCCACACAAAAGATACCCTGTTCCACCAGTATAAAGAGTACACAACCCCTTTATTATAAAAGGAGATCCTGCAATCCATTACAGAACAAATGGCTTTTAACTCCTCTGGCTTTTTGAGGGTTAATATAAAATGAGGTCAAAGGAAAATCAACACAACATAAAAAAGAAGAAAAATGGTATTCGAAGATATACACAGCTCTCCTCATAGTGTTAAACATGCAGACTGTAGTCAACTGTTACATATTTAGACAGTGCTATGTTTTTCTCAAGCTATCTGCATGTAATAATGAAAAGTCTTGTGACTGAGGACAAATCTCAGTCTCTTTGTTCTTCCCTTGGGCCACATTGTCTTCTTTTCTCAGCATTTTGCTGATTTCTGTGAGGGAAGGAGATCTACCCATATGTTTGTCTGCAGCCTGTGTATGGTCCTTAGATGGAGGGATTTTTCTAGGGTCTAAAACATCAAATACTCTCAGTCGCTCAGACTTGTTAGAAAGAGATGAGCAGGCTTGTTGGGACACTGCGGAGACAGTGCACTCATTAAGTGATGTGCATGTTCTAAAAACAGTATCTGTCGGAATATCTCGCATATTTTCCTGTACAGATTCAGATCTTGGAAATTCCTTTTTTAGCTTAGACTGCTTCTCCTTCTTGTTGGTATGGTCATCTGAGCATTTTGATCCTGGCATGCTGAGTTTTACAGGGCCCAAGACACTTTTAGCTACAGTTGCTATATGAGATACCAATGGTGTTTTATCAGTGGACACAATGTTGGCTGAGACAACTGTACCTGTTTGTGTAGATGTTACTTCTGCAAGGACCGGGTTGTCCATACTATTTAAAGTGCTTTGCTTTTCAGCAGTTTTCTGCTGCCCCAGTTCATTTACAACAGGCTTGTATTGCACATAACTGTCTGAGGCAGAACTAACAGCTGAGTATATATCTGCATCAGGGTTTGAAGTGGTCTTTATGCAAGATGAGACAAAAGAAAGTGCAGGATCTTTAGCATCATGTTCATGAACAACAGCTTCTTTAAAATTAGGCACCTCTAAATTGATTCCTGGACTACCAAGGCTACTTTTGCTTGTCTGATACAGATGGGGCTGTGAAGAGTAGTCTGTATCTTTTTTTACCAGATTTTGAGTGCTATTTTGATCAATATCTGTGCTTTCTTTAACTGGTTGATGGAGTGGTTTATTTTGTGTTTTTGAAACATTCACATCAATGTTCACACTGATACTTTCCATTAACATTATGGTTTCCACAGCTGATGTCAGACAAGTGTTAGAATCAAAAGATTTCTCTGACTTTGGAAGAATTGGTGATGTGATGTTAGTATCCTTCACAGAAGGTTCTTTTATTGGACTTTTTATTTTGCAGTTTTGAGGCAGGAAAAATTCATCCTCGGTGCTACTCTTACTCTGCATTTGAATTGAATCTTTTGCATTTTTGTTACCAAAACTTGAATCTTTTTCAGTTCTAAACCTTCGTCCATCCTGACTATCCTCTGACCCTTCATCCGTTTCATCCTCTGAGGAATCCACCTCACGAATTGCCTCTTGTTTTTGAAGTGATTCCCTTCTTTCAACCCTGTCCTGACGAATAGCACCAAGTTTTCTTGAAGATGGTTTCTGAAGAGTCCCTTTCTCTGCTAGCCCTACTTTGCCACCAGTGTTTTCAATTATAGACTCTGGCAAACTCTGTAAGCTCACATCTCTCTGAATTATCTCCTTTTTGAAGTCTGAGTGGGAAATATCCAGACTGTGTTTGCGCGAAGAAGCCAGCTTCTTTTCAGAAGACAGTGAGCCTGATAACTTTTCTGCGGACTGCACCCTTTTCAGCAAAGGTGATCGTGGTGGCTCAGCACTCTTTGGCCTTGAAATCTGCCTAACAAGGGGTGGGGAAGAGTGCAGTTTTACAGGAAAGGATTGTAGAATATTGCAGTTTACAAGTGTATGGCCTGGGAGAGGAGAAGGAGAACGTTGTGGCGAGGTGGACTGAGATGTAGGTGAGGGAGTATGTGCCAAAGGTGAAAGTGGTATATTCCCTGCAGATTTTCTTCTAGGGGACCTGTATTGCCTTTGAAGCTTTGGAGCCAGCCCATGCAGGGAACTGGGACGGATATGCGCTGAACTGGCTGGAGAGTTAGGGACACTAGAGCTCGGAGAGCTGCTTTGGGAAGAATTTCCACCAACTAGAAATAAACAAACAAAATATAAATATTACTAAATATCACAATGGAAAAACTGCTGTCATGAAAAGCTCAGGAGAATAACAAAAAATCTCTAAAGAAATAAAAACAAAAAAAAAAAAAAGGAAAAATCTGGCTGATATATTATTTTTAAAACTGCTTTACACAGTGCCTATTAACAGAGTCCATTTTGGTGGAGTTGGAATAAAATGGACCGACTCAGACTCCCAAAATATATAATAAATTGGTAGAGTTAGTTCATTGCAGTATATGCTTTATATATTTTCATTAAAATTTGGGAAAATAATGAAATGTCCTGTAAAGGTCTGTTCTATTCCTTATATAAGGAAATGAATGTGTGCTGCACTTTATATACATGCTCAGTAGTGAAGCTCCTTGCTACAGATCAAGGGAAAAGGCACTGGAAGGAATGGCTGCACTCATCACAGATCTGCTAGAGAAAACAGGATTAAAGAAGTTCTCACTACAAAGATTAGCTTTCAACGTTTTTGTTGAAAACTGTTTTTTTCCCACTTACTGCAACATTTTGCATATTTGCAATTTATTAAAGTTTTT
This sequence comes from Pipa parva, assembly GCA_019650415.1. Lineage (NCBI taxonomy): Eukaryota > Metazoa > Chordata > Amphibia > Anura > Pipidae > Pipa > Pipa parva. The sequence goes on from WMED01020395.1 coordinate 6,314, forward strand.
TGTGTTATAATTTAGAACACAAAAAATCTTTAATAAATTGCAAATTTTTATCCAATAAATATATTTTATGTTCTACCTAAATAGCTTGATCATTGTATCATAAGGATGATAAAAAGCTTAAATTATTTCTTAAACATGCGGCATGAATGAGGGAGTCGGAGTTGAGGGAAATTGAGGAGTTTGAGTCGGAGTCGGAGTTAGGGAAAATTGAGGAGTCGGAGTCGGTGCTTTGGCTTACCAACTCCACAGCCCTGCCTATTAATATAATATAATATAATTTTAGTTAGGAAGCCTATGATTTTTTTTTTCTTTTGGCCTGCTCAAAGGGTAACTTAAATCCAATATTCATAATCACAAAAAGAGAGATTTGAAGCAAAAGCATTATTAAATTCAATAGGAAAATAAAACTTAATTGTATTAAGATATAATTTTTTTATTACTTTTGTTTTTATAAAGAAAAGGGCATACATTCAGCAAAAATACTTTCCAAACATATATAAATGGCTACTTAAAGAGACACTAAAATTTAAAAATAATTTTCTTTCTATGAATTGGCCAGCTTCTTAATTACCATAGTAAGCATTTAAAAGACAAGCTTTGCCTTATCGATTTCTTCAGTTCCTGAGAGCACTGTCTGTTAATCCAAGCAGTAGAGGGCTGAGTTCCTCTGCAGCTTCTGGCCTCTACTCCTGATGGCTAAGGAAGATGTGACCTAACTGTGCATGTGCCAGCTTCCTTAAGTTCAGTAAATTACAGTGGCAACATGGTGGGGCATGTACAATCACTGAATAGTTTCCTTGGTCATTGAGAGGAAGAGCCAGATGGACTCAGCTTCCTGCTGCTTGGATTTGCAGACAGCACTACCAGTAATTGAAGAAATTGGCAAGGCAAAGCTTGCCTTTTTTAGAGCTTACTATGGTTATTAAAAGCTGGCCAATACATAGAAACCATTCTTTTTAACCTTTAGTGTCCCCTTTAACTTCATATTGTGACTTTTACGTTACAGTGCTTTTGTTCAGAGTAGACAATAATAAATGGTATTTTGATCTAGCCACATCCCTTAAAGACAGGCAGAACCCAAGTCTTACAAATAAGACAAAACAGTGGAATTCCTCAACTTCAGCAACTTTTTTTCCTGATATTTATTAACTCAAACCAGTAAAATGGATATTGGCTTTATTATTACCACTTCAAAACCTGATGCAGATATATGCTCAACTGTTACTAAACCTCAGTAAATTGCCTATGCTGACAAATTCAACAAGCTTCTTGTTTTCATTAGTTAATAAATATGCCATTAGTGGCAAATGAATGTATCACAGGAACAAATGATTTTTGTATTTTTTTTCTCAGCATAAAAAGAAAGTAATTATCATCATGAGATTTAGTCAAGGTAAAAGGAAAAAGATATGTTCATGCTGGCCAGCTGCTTATCCAGGGAAAATACAAGGATGTGCAGCAGTATATCAAGCACACAGAATATTTTACCTATTTGCATTTAGAAATATTGTATGCTTGTATACAACATACAGTACATGTTATATAAAAGCATACTGCTGATGTACTTTTTTGCCACTTGATAATTAAGCCACCTAGTATTAACTTTATGGAATCTCTCCAACCCATCTTCTCTCTTCACTGGCCACGTACACAAATGCAGAACTAGGACCAATACTGCTTTTGTGCAAGCCGACAATGGGAAGGAAAACAAGAAGGCTTGTGATGTCAGGATTGCATGACTGAAGAATGGCTGGTTATTTAAGTATAGTAAATTTTTTGGGTCATTTACTTTCACCTGGATAATCTGTTTAAAGTTTCTACATACCAGAATGTGCAGAGTCTGGAGTGGATCTGTAGCTCTGGGTGGGAGAGCGAGGAGACAAAACATGGGTTGGAGAGCCGGGAACACTTTCTCCAGAGGACAAGGATCGGTTTAGGGAGGAGAGGCTGCGGCTGGTGTGTAGTAGCGATGCTTGCTTTGCAATCTTCCGGAATAACGAACACTTCTTCTTACTATCAAGGAAGCAAATTTTTGTCATATTTAGGTGTGGTAGTAAGGTCTGCAACACAAATTATAACTGCAAGAGTTATTAAATCAGTTCCCGGTGTACAGCTTCTTGCCCATATACACAATATGCATATTTATGTTTTTTCTTTTATTTCTGGCTCTAAACTGTAGTGAAAAGAACGGAATGTAATAAATAACAATGGACAATATATTTTTATTGCAAATACCCAAAACAAAAAAAACAAGAGCAGTTGGCATTTGCTTTTCCATATCAGGTATTAATGTCAAAGTACTTGCCTATCTTGTCCATCCTTTGGCTTGCTTTTCTTATTTCGACGAGCCATTTTAGACTTGTGGCTTCCTTTCCGTGCTGGTCCAACTTTAATTGACGTGTTCTCAAAAGGAGTTGTGGATATGGAAACTTTGCTCCCACTCTATCAAGTAAAAATCATTTATAGTTAAATGTTTGTGGAGGAAAAAACAAAATCACATAGCAATGGCATTCCCAATAACATAGTAACATAGTTTATAAGGCTGAAAAAAGAAACAAGTCCAACCAGTTCAGCCTATTTTCCTGTAATATTGATCCAGACGAAGGCAAAAAACCCATGAAGTAAGAGCCAATTATCCTCATATTAGGGGAAAAAATTCCTTTCCGACTCCAAAATCAGAATAATTCCCTGGATCAAGATCCCACCTTCAGTTATCTATTACCCATAACTTATAATGTTCTTACACTGAAGGAAAGCATCCAAACCAGTTTTGAATTCCTTAATGGATCTAACCATGACAACTTCTTCAGGCAGAGAGTTCCATAACCTCACTGTTCTTACAGTAAAAAAATCCCCTTCTATGTTGATGCAGAAACTTTCTTTCCTCTAAATGTACAGGATGCCCCCTTGTTATACTTACAGTTCTTGGTATAAACAGATTGTGAGAGAGATCTCTGTAATGACCTCTAATATATTTATACATAGTTATTAAGTCATCCCTTAATCTTCTTTTTTTTCTAGACTAAACAAGCCACTGGGACAATACTAGCAATTTTTCCTGCACTTTGTGTATTGGTAGACGTTAAAGACTTTTAACATGCTGGTCAACCTTGTCAAATAAAAGCTTTAAAGTCTTGTCCTTTTCTCCATTATACAGTATTTCATTACAAAGACAGAGATGGTTGGTTTTCTTGTCAAAAGTACCTTTAAAATGAGTTCCACAACTTCAGTATGCACCAGCCCATGGACAGGCTCACCATTAACATGTGTGATCAAATCTCCTTCTTGCAAACCAGCCTCATGTGCAGGACCATCCTCTTCAACATGCTAGATAAATATTACAATATTTAGGAAAGGAAGTTCAGTATACACAAGATTATGTCACGTCAAACTGCTAAAAAAACTGAACAATAACCCTAAAACAGATATGTAAGTTATGTATTTAAGATTAAGAATAAAAATACAACCTTTTCATAAGAAATTCTACAAAGTGAATACAAACTCTATTTTGCCAATTTAAGTTTCCATTTCAATGTAAATCTAAAGAACAGGAATTTAAATAAAAACTAAAGTTGTGAATTGAATATGTATAATCTATGTACAAAAAGAGGTAAAATGCATGGTGCTCACCTGAAATCTCAGTCCCTCTTCACGGACCTTTATTCACACCTGAACTGGAAAGTCTGGATAAAAGGTCCATTAAGGGGGACTAAAATGTCGACCATTTTAATTGCAAAATGGTAACAATTTTACATTTTTGAAAAAAAAAAAAGGTGTAGGTTGTCTTTTTCTATAGATTAGATTAGACAGATACACACACATGAATGTATACTTACCCACACCATGTGATGGACAGTGTAGACATCAGTCTCACCCATGTAAACTCTGATGGCCCGTAGAGTGAAGCCATATTTCTTTCCTGCACGATGTATGATGATTGGTGGCTTAAGATGGGAGACAGCAGGGTAAAAATCTCTACTTGGTGAAGAGTCTCGTGAGGAGGGATTTGATGACAAAGAGTGTGGGGACATAGGGCTGGCCAAAGGTGAACAAGTATAGTGATCTGCAAATTAAAATTAAATATTTTGAAGCAACTTCACTGAAACATTTAAATAACCCTATGATTTGTATACATAAGAAGAGGCCAGCACACTCCAAACATTTGATAAAAAACACATGTATTAAAATCTTTCTGCCATAGCTCCATATTCTGACATTTTGTACTACTTAAGACCTATATGAAGGTGTAAGAGGCACAAAATATATCATACTCAATTCAAATCAACATAAATCAGTTAGTCAAATTACACAATGACATCACATCCCTTCCAGTAACCATGAACAAACTGTATGTTTTACATATTATATACTTAGATTTAAGTATGTATAAAAAATATAGAAAATGAGTCTACTACATCATAGTGGCTCATCTTTATGCATAAATACTCTTTTACTGTGGTAATTCAATAAAATCCATTTTAAACGTTTTTGGAGTGCCGGAAAAGTTTTTTGAATTTTTGCCTGGAAGTCTGTTTTTGTTCCTGAGCACCTACACCTTGACTGCTACACAGGCTGGAGTTGGAAGCGGAGGATCCCCAGCAGGCAAGTACTGCAATTTATATTTACAGATTATCAACCTTAGGGGATATATGTAAACTTTCTCTAGGAATGTTCCAAACTTCATTATGTCTACTAAAGCAGAATAAAAGGATGCTTACCAGAAGGAATCATGAGAGACAGGGCAGTAGCAGAGGCTGACTTGATGACTTTATTGACTGGTCTGGAGGTGCGTTTCTCCCCTGAGTCCCCAGACAGTAGCCTGTGACGCGCTCTTCTTACTGCTAAGTCACTGATGGCTTTTGGCGAGGCAAACTCAGACCCATCTGTGGTTATGTGAATGTTGTGATCTGAGAAATCAGTAGTGCTGCCAGCTAGTGATCACAAAAGAAAGGATTACAGATGTCTATTAATTGTAAGCACAGACATAAAAGATCAAAGACTGTCACCAATTCAGGAGAGATCTGCACTTCAAAAAAAAGGCCGTATAATTAAAGGTACATTTGTTTAAATAAACAAATGGCACAAAAAACAATGAAAGTAAATATAAAACAGAGTATTTTATATTATATGTTTTTATGGTTTTACAAGTCTGCCTGTTACAGAACATTACCAGTTAGTGTTGTTGAGCTGCTGATATTACTAATGGTTGAAGAAGGTGTAGAAGTCACCAAATCATCATCTAGTTTCAGTTCTCGTTCCACAGGCTGCTCTATAATAGGAAGGTTAATTCCCTCTCGTGGAAGATGTAATGGGGTTGATATGGCTTCATGTTGAGGCAGATTTTTCTTATTCTGCGAGTGCAATTCTTCTTCTGTGGAGATGGCAAATCGAGGCATGTCAACCAAACCTGAACATCGTCTCCTGACAGTAAGCGGTGGGCTGGAGTCACTTTCTGTGTGGGAGGACTCTGAAGCGGACAGACGCTTCCGAAGGCTAAAATGGATTAAGAGATACAAAAAGAAAATATTTTATAACTGCAAAAGTTACTACCAAAGATGACCATAAAAGTGTTAATTATTCTGAATGACTAATTTAAGTATCAGTTCTCAACATCTAAAGGTAGGATGTTCACTACACATTCAGAAAGCCCTACTGTGGTGTTGATTAAAAAAAAAGTAGTAAAAAGGAGATTTTTACTTACCGATAAATCTCTTTCTCTCCGGATCTCTTGGGGGACACAGGACCATGGGTAAGGCTCCCTCCCACTGGAGGCAGGACACTAGAGTGAAAACGACTAGGCTCCTCCCCTGTGGGCTTTACCCCATGCACAGAGCAGAGGAATTCAGTTTATTACCAA
>WMED01020397.1:0-12170 GCA_019650415.1 Pipa parva
ATCCCCCTTCCCACACTTACTTCCCCCACAAGTCCCTTCCCACACTTGCTGCCCCCCTCCTTCTTAGTCCCTATCCTGTGAATGAGGGGGGCACTATATTAGTAATGTTCCTACCTCCTTGTCACGAGCAACTCTTGTAGCTGATGTTCTTCTTGTGAACTGCCGGCTCTGACTTCCAGATAGTGCTGGGAGATGCGCTTCTCCCTAGCACTAGCCGGCAGTCAGAGCTGACAGTTCACGAGCAGCGCATCAGCTACAAGCACTGCTCGTGACACTTTTCCTCAGCCTGGCTGTCACTGCTTTAGCACTTAGCGCTTAGCGCTACGGCTTCCCTCCTCCCATCAACAATGTCAGTTCCTGTGAGCGACAGGAACTGACATCATTACTGGAGAGGTAGGAACGCTTTAGCACTAAGCGCTACAGCAGTGACAGCCAGGCCAAGGAGGAGGTAGGTAAGGAGAGGGGACGGTACTAAGATAGTGCCCCCCTCCTGCTACACCTAGGCCCGGCATTTTCGGTACGATGTACCGGTGCATACTGGCTCAAAAAAAGCCCTGGTTGTAGTGACTATAAAACTAAGTATCATATTGATAACAATATAGGATATAAAGCTATAGGTTACCATTATCACACTTTTACATACAATATGCCCCTTGATCCCTAATGACAACCCAAACAGGTTGTTCAACAACTTTATTATGTGAAGGAAAAGGAAAACTCTTTTAAACTGACAAGAATAATAGCCAAATAAGGTTTATTGCACTATGGAGATTTTGTTGATGATACGTTACTTCTTGCATGGAGTTTGTGGTATAAATGGTGAAGCATGTCTGTATTGTCAATATTAAACTAGGGAGCTGACATACAAAGCAACTACTATTACCATAATGAAAGCATAATATTCCTAAGCAAATTCTTTTTCCCTGATGACTCTATTGAAACGTTGGATGTGGTTTATATTGTGGTTCACTGCACTGCATAGTAATCCAAGCACTGGCTTATTGCTTTTTGAAGATTTGATATTCTATTAAATGTTAAAAAGTAGAGAAAAGAAGAGAAAATCGAATGATTTGTACTGTTATAAGCATGGCAACGTATTAAGTACATCTGGGATTCTTATTATGTACAATAATATAAATTATAGGATCCCAGTTTTTCCACACATACCATTGTAAAATCATACAACAGTATCATCAGACAATACCTTTGCACTCTTGGGGTTATTCACTAAAGTCCGAATTGTTGCATATACCTGCAAATGCAAATTCTCCAGATTAAGACAGTCACAATAGGCTGCTACTGTTGCAGTCGCATCTTTATAATGAGAATATTGTCGCAGTCGCAACTTTATTATGGGAAAATTGTTGAAATCTTAACATTAAAAAAAAAATTTGTTGCAACTTTACAATGGGGAAATTGTCGCAGATTTACTATGGGAATCCGCTGTTTGCGAATTCGACAGTCAAATTCACACCTTAGTGAATAACCCCCTAAGGGGGTAATTCAGCAAGGTGCGAGCTCACCTTGCGATGCTTCGACTCAGCTCGCACAGACTGTTATGCGCTGGTTGATGTCATGCACGCGGACATCAGCGAATGCTTTAAAGGGATTCCAGTCTCACGAGGCGACTGGAGTCAAGCGTTGCGAGCCTCGCCGAGACTGGAATACCTTTAAAGCATTCACTGATGTCCGCGTGCATGACATCAGCCAGCGCATAACAGTCTGTGCGACCTGAGGCGAAGCATCGCAAGGTGAGTTTGCACCTTGCTGAATTACCACCTTAGCATTACATAAAAAACAGTTTAAAAGCAAATGTATCTAAACAGAAGTATAACAGTTGTATTCTACTATAGCATTGCATGAAATTCATTAATTCATAAAGCATAAGGAAAAATCAGTCATTCAACAGTGTTAATCAGCCTTCTTAATTCATGCCCTGAATATATTTTCTTGATACTTATTTATATCCCAAATATACTGCTAAATATGCATACATTTTGTAGCAATGTGCAGTTCAGATTCAAATTCACTGGATGGAAACTGACACTGCAGATCCAAGACAGATTTTGAATTTTGTCAGATTACTTTAAAAAATAAATAAATAAAAACCAATATAAACTGAATCCACTACTGCCTTGTAGTTATGCTGTTATGGTAGTCCTTGTGTGTGATGTAATATTTCTTTTTGTGCTGTTGTTATGTAAATTTTGATGATCATATAGTCTTGGTAACTCATAGGAGATTTGATTGTAGATGATACTTTATAGGGGTTGTCATGCCCTATATGCCTAATGGAAAGCAGGTTGGGCAGAGCAGAGGGGTGCTTCAGGAGTCAAGGGCTACTACCAATGTGCACCATTTTCTCCAGATGCCCTAGGGGGGCACTTGCCTTCTTTGCTCCACCCAGATACCCATGGCATTGCACTTACATAAGACAGGAGGGCATGGTCTGATGTCACAGAGACAGAGAAGGACATCATCTGCTTATTTTGCTTATGCCTTTATGGTGAGTGAAGATAATTTCACTCTTTATGTGCTATAACAGTTAGAAACAGGAATGCATTTACTTCTTTTCAGTAACAGGTTCCTTTGTGCCTCTTGTTTCAGTTGTTCACTTTATTTGTAAACCTTTTGCATAATTTCTTGAAAACTTGCTGGTGATCCACATAAATATTTATGATTTCATATACTTATGTGAATTTGCCAGAATATTACTGTGTAAACTCTAGCGTTTGCTATCCTTTTCTGGCCTGTACAATATCTTCCAATCTATTTTTCAACAGAAAAAAACATCTTATTTAGATACGCATTGGTATAGTTCATTACTCATTCCAAGCACAGATTGTTTCTCAGGGTTTGTTGGGATTTGACTCAGCAGCTTGTATAGCTAAATAAATGTACAAAAAATGGAAATGAAAGAAACACAGGAGTTTATTTCTGCACAAGTCATTTGGAATTATAAGGAAACAAGTGGAGCCACAGATGCAAAGCTGATTTTTTTTTGTTGCATATGTTAAAAACTTTATCGATAGTTGGCAAATCTGTAGGATCATTATATACTCTCAATCTACTTTTGTATACAGAGAAAAAGAAAGAGGTCATCACATCATGAAGAATACAGGTTAAAATTGAATCTATCATGAAAACAAAAATGTGTTATGTAAGGATTAGTAAAGTAGAATTGACGTGAGAAAATGTGTTAAGTCAAAATAAATAAAACCTATTGTCAGATTCTGTGTTTTCATGAAGGTTGTTTTACCTGACATTATTTCCTACCTCCCTTAAGAAACCTCCAACTGTTCTAACAGGGAATGGGTCGTACTGATTGAACAGACCCAAAATACAGTGAAAATTGCACCTTTTTACTAGCAAATTAGCAATGAGCTATGTACAAAGTGTGTACCAGATGTTATACCCAAGGCTTCTCAGTCAATCTAAAACTGATTTAATCATATCTCCTTTTTGTAGCCATTATAGGATTAATTTGCACAGTGTTTGATAAGTCAAGAACAAACAGGTATTACTTTTAATTTTGCGAAAATTGATATTGTAACTGACAAAAAAGACAGTTGATGATTTTGAGTAAATACAGTGAAATTGGGTAAAAATGAGAGATATGGAGAATACTATTCGCTTAAAGGTATGCTGTTATATTTCCTCCCAAAACAGCTTCATAGCCAATAAAGAATTTTGTGGATGTCTGCAATAAACATTTTCATGAAATGTACCTATTGATACCCATTTAATTAAAGTGGCGACAGTGGTAACAGTAAACAGACCATTTAGTACATCTCTCAGCATCCCTATACAACCAAAGGTTGTTTGGCCAGCCATGCTTTATTCTGCCTGAAAATTGTTGTGACAGTCACAAGGGAGAAAGCAATGCAAACACAAGAATGAGAGCTTGCCTATTCAACATACTGACCCAAACAACTTCACCTATCCCTCTAAGGTAAATAATACTCGTGGTTTTTCCTTACATTCTTTTAGGCATGCCTGTTGCTGTAATCAACCTGGTAACCTGACTATAATCATATTCAGCTTAAAATAAGTGCCTATTTGCAACCTGAACAGCTGAATGTATGTATGTATATGTATATGTATATGTATTTTATTTAGAAAGCACCACAAGGTTACACAGCACTGTACAATCCAACAATACAGTTATAATACAGAGAAGGGAAGTGTGTAACAAAGAATAAGGGAAGTAAATTACAAACATATAATCAAGAAAATACATCACTCTAATAGCCAGGCCATGATTGAAAGAAGAGATTGGAAGTCCCTGCCCCATAGAGCTTACAATCTAAATAGGAGGAAGACTTACATAAACAGATAGGAGGGTATCAAGTACAGTAGCATAAAGTGACAGTTCATTTGGCTATAGGTGCCAATTAAATAAGAAAATAAAATTATATAAATTTTGAATAAATAGTTGCATAAATTTAAAATCTAGACATGAAAACCACTGCTAGTGCTCCAAGAGGTAATATTTTAATTTAGATTTGAAGATATTGATGGATTGCTCTTGGCGGAGGTAGAGGGGTATAAAATTCCAAAGATAAGGGGCAGCAAGAGAGAAGGGTTTAAGATGAGAATGGGCAGTCTTGTTGAGGGGTTCTTGAAGAAGGATGTCTTATGAAGAGCAGAGTTGATGACTAGGTGCATACAAGCAAACAAGGAAAGATATGTAGGGAGGGACAACAAGAGCAAAATGATTTTAATGTCAAAAGTAGGACACTGTATATAGTACATTTATAAACTGTGAGCCAAGGTATAGACAGGAGTTGTGAGGGAGACTTCTGTGGAAAGAAGATTATTGTAGCAGCAGAATTTAGAATAGACTGAAGCAGGGAAAAATGGGAAATTGGAAGGCCAGTTAGAAGGGCACTGCAATAGTCCAAACGGGACAAGGGCATGCATGAGGGTGTTAGCAGCAGTCTGAGAGAGAAATGGATGGATCTTGGCAATGTAACGAAGGAAAAAGTGACAGTTTTTAGCAGTGGTAGCAATGTGCTTAGAGAAGGAAAGAGCAGAATCAAAATTCACCCAAGATAAAATGCAGAAATAACAGGGTTAATAATGATGTCATCAACTGAAATGGAAAAGGAGAGAGCAGGACCAGGTTTAGGTGGAAAAATAATCAGTTCAGTTTTATCAAGATTCAGTTTGAGACAGCGCACCGCCATCCAAGAGGAGATAGCCAGGAGACCATTAGAGTTTTTAGTATTGACTTCAGGTGTTAGTGCAGGAGCAGATAAGTAAATTTGGGTGTCATCCGCATACAGGTGGTATTTAAGACCAAATGAGCTGGTGACATCACCAAGGGAAAGCGTGTACAGGGAGAACAAGAGGGGATCAAGGACAGATCTTTGAGGCACCTCCACACTAAGTGGAATAGGAGAGGAAGCGCCATTAGCATGGTAGACAAAGAAGCAGTGATCAGAAAGATAGGAGGTCAGCCAAGATGCAGATTGATTATGGACACCAAGCACATGGAGAATTTGAACAAGTAGGGAGTAATCAACAGCATCAAATACAGAGGATAGGTCCAGGAGGATAAGAATAGAAAAGTGTCCCTTGTCTTTGGAAATATGGATATCATTTTCAAGTTTGCACAGAGAAGTCTCCATAGAGCACCCTGATCAAAGACCAGTTTCCAAAGGGTCCATGGGGATGATGGGCATGCAAAGGTGAGCATAGACCAGAAGTTTAGAAGCAAAAGCCAAGAGAGAGGTAGGATGGTAGTTAGAGAGGCATTGAGGGTCCAGTGTAACTTTTTTGAGGATGGCTTTGATGCAGACTTGTTTGAATAAGGATGGAAATATATCAGAGGACAGGGAAGAGTAGCAGAAGGACTGGGTAGTAGGAAGAAAGGAATTCAGGAACTTGGGGAGATTTAGGTAGAAGTAACTCAGTGTTATCTGGAGAAATACTTATGTTTGTGGATACTATCTACTTTGAGTTTGAAGAACATTGCAAAGTCTTGGGGGGAGTGAACCGGGGTTAATGTATCTGAGGGGGAGAGGCATAGACAGGTGTTGAACAAAGCGAATAAGAAATGGATATTTGATTTGTTTTGGTTTATTTGATCGCTGTAATAGGTAATAAATCTGGTTTCTGCATTTAGCCAGGGTTGAGGATTGCAGACGCGAGCAGGTTGAGGCCACAGGGGGGCAAATGAATCAACAACAGTAGATAGGATAGAGTTATAGGAAGTAGCAAGAGCTTCAGGATCAGAGGAGGGGACAAATGAGGAGAGGCTTGAGCAGAGGGCAGAGGAGAAAGCCTGTGGGTCGACAGCACATATGTTGTAATTAAAAGGCTTTAGAGGTTAGTGGAGGTGGAAGAGGAGACTGCGAGATAGAAAAGTTTACAAGGTGGTGATCAGAAAGAGGGAAGGGACAAATATTAAGAGCTGAGAGAATGGCATTTTTAGTAAAAAAACAAATCTAGATAATGGCCATCCTTGTGGGTAATAGAATTGGTCCACTGTCAAAGATCAAATGAGGAGGTTAGATGGAGAAGATGTGAAGGCCAAGACAGAGAGAGGTCATCAATATAGCAGATGAAGTGTAGGACTATCATTAGATAGAAAAAAGGAGAGCCAGGACACAAAATCTGAGAGGCGGTAGGTGAGGAAGCAGAGGGAGGCCTGTATACAACAGCAACACGTAGAGGTAGGGGATAGAAAAGTTGGACAGCATGAACCTCAAAGGAAGAAAAAGAGAAACAGGGAGGGATGCTGATAAGTTTGAAGCAACAGCGGGAGGCAAGGAGAAGTCCAACTCCACCACCGTGTAACATGGAGTGCGGAGTGTGGGAGAAGGAGAGCCCAAGAATGAATAACCTTTACCTTCTCTGTTGTTTGAGGGGATCTATAACAAATAGCAATACTTAGTAAGTGTTAGGAATTTCCCTTGTCAGTTCCAGGGTGCTTGCTGCAGGCATTTGAGACATGGTTTACATTAGTGGGGCAGAACCTCCAGCAGAATTAGAGCCAGGAACCTGATGAACTCCAGGTAGCAGTTATACCACTACTCTATTTGAGCCTGGGTCTGTGAGCCTGTTTTCAAGTGAGCTGTCCAATACATTATTGCTGATTAGCCTGCACACTTGTTAATTGGTTACTCAGGTTCTTCATGTTTGTCATCATCCAGGCCTTTAAATATTAGGTCATTTCTTCTAGTCTTTGCCCAAGCTGGTTTTCCTGTTGTGAAGTCCTGATGAAGCTCTTGTTTCCTGTTTATCTGTTATTGACTTTGGCTCATTTTGACCTCACTGTTTTTCTGGTATCCCCGATCTTTGGCTTCGTCTGACTGTGTTTTTTCTGCTCCCCTGGTTTTCCTTATCCGGCTCTCATGTCTCCGCCTTGCTGTCACGGTACCTTGGTTTGGTCCTTGCTCATTCTTGCTGGGTTGCTCTGGTGCCCTAGCATTTCTGCAGCAGTAAGTACAGGGCCCTAAACAACCTTAGGGTTTATGTCCCAGTTAGTTGGGCTGCAGGTTCCACCTTGTGTCCAGTTTCAGGTAGTAACTTAACATTAGGTTTATTTAGTTCTATTCTTCAGTTATTCCTTATTTAGCTCTTCTAGGTAAATTATTTGTGGAAGCCAAAGCCAGTCTACCTTATAAAGCTATGTGAAAGATTGCTTGTTATTGTATTGATCCAATTTACATTTCCAATTAGTTTATTTCTATTGGGTAGCTCATATTGGTTTCCATGAGGTTGCTATAAATATACTGGCAGCAGTTAGAATATGTGTAGTTACTTTTCTTTCTGTTTTGGAACTAGAGCTCTAATTGGTAAACCCAATATAAAAGTTTGGAGATTAGCACTAATGCATCTGTGGAATATTTTTGTGAGCATGTCTGCTAGGGAATAGCATTGTATGGCCACACCACAGGCCCACTTCGTTTTTTTTCTAAACTCTGGTTAAGTTACTCTAAGAGCCACTTACTTCTAAAGTCCAGCATAAGAATAAATGGAATTTGAAAATGAAAATTCAAATCCTATAATCAAATCTAAGAATTCAATGTAGCATCCCTTCTTTATACAAGGCTATGAGATGTATATTATTATCACCGATTATTAAGTAATCAGTTATAATAACCTATAACAACACTGTATATATATGTGCCTTTCCTTACATTGTAGTGAGTCATACAGGTGTCATGTCCCAGGCTTCACAATGCAAATAGCTAAGTGCATTAGCTGAGAGTACCATTATATGGTGTAATTAGTACCAGCTACTTTAGAAATGAATTCCTGCTCCACAGAGCTTACTAGCTATGGTGCTGAATTAGCTGTATGTACTGTATGTATGTATGTATCATTTTATTTATAAAGCACCACAAATGTACGCAGCACTGTACAATTCAACATGCCTATATCACACTACCCCCCCCCCCCTTTACATTTTCCAAAAATATTAGAGGCAGAGAAATAATGCAATAAAATACATTCAAGGGTTCAAATTGTTATAGCAGCATCAATGAAATACAAAAAAAACAAGCTAAGTGTCCTTCCAACAGTACATGCTATCCATCTGTACACTGCCATGATTGCATTGCCTGAGTTTACACCCCTGGGACATCTTCACTCTCACTAGTCACTTGTGGTTAATCTCTTAGGCCACCAATACATAATCACATCATGTGCTGTGCCCTAGACAATAACAGAGATAAGAATCTTATACCATATACATCTTCCCCTTTCCACTAGTACAAGTAGAGAAGGATGGATAGCAGTGAGTTCCATGTAGATAAGGAAGTGACAAAGTGGGCAGAAAACCAGAATAATCACTTGTACTACTGGAATAGAGAGAGCTACAAAAACTCCTCTTTTTGTAGACCGATTCTGCTTATTAATGTCACATGACTCCATCTTTTTTTCATGGGCATCACCACCTTCATCCTTTTGTAGTTTTTAGTTTCTGATCTTTTTTCAGGTTCATGTTAATTCAGCAATCTGCTCATGTATTGGTAGGAGACACATCATGAGTATGGCCACATTGCTGAATTCAGTCACTGAGCTATACAGTAAGCCACAGACACTGTGCTTTGCAGACTCCAAGGGAAAGCATGGCAGCCATTCAAACTTTACCATGATGGCTACATCAGGTTTACTGTATGAAATATATAAAATGTTAATTCATTTCAAACAATTGAATTCATTTTAAACACAGCCTACTTTTGCAGCAATTAATGCATTTATAGATACAATGTTTGTAGTAAAAAAAACGAAGCGTATTCAATAGAGTGAGGAAATTATAATTTATGTAAAATAACATGCAGAAACTTCAAAGTGAATGTGTTGTTTGTGAGACAATATGGATAATAGTAGAATATAAGTCAAAATTGGAATTAACGGTTTATTAAGAGAGCTAGAAATACTCCCATTAGCATAAAATGGCAAAACATATATAAAAAAATACCATCTTGCTTGTTAGTATAATTTTTTTAATGTCATTTTATCATTATCCTGTAATAATTCAATTCAAGGATAATTATTGTTATTATGTGTGAATCCACATTTATATTCCTAAACCTTGCTTTTAAAAAGTGGAGTATTTTGTATATGGTGCACCTTGTATTAGAAAATGATCTGAGCTCGCAACAATTATAATTTTAGGTGACAAGAGATTGCTGTGGTTTACCTCAAAATTGTGGCTAAATAATAGAATGTTATTTAATGTAAGGGTGATGCTGACAGACTGTTCCCATTTATTGAAATAATTGTTAGGATAATTCCTCTCTGAATAAGAAACATAGTGTGAAACAAATATTGAAAGACAGTTTAATGTTCATGTAAACAGATCTCTAGTGTGAAAGGCCTCATTGTACTCCCATCTTATAGGAGAATGAACAATTTGCTGCATTAAAGAAATTGCTTACTGTTTGATGTGTCAAATGGTCCTATTTGGCTCACTCCAAAATTGCATAATTAATTACAGATGTTTAGCACTTGCATTAACATTTGGTGGCTTAAATAATTATATCGTTAACTCAAGCTTGCGGGGGGAAATACATTAACATTTTACAGTTGATATTAACAAAATGTATTTCTTTATTACTTTCACACCTTGAGATTTCACAGTTTATTAAACTTTGAATCAGTATACAATATATTTCATTGTGCTTAAGGGTTGAGTTTTAAATAACAAAGTGTAATGAGTGTGTGTACTTTAATAATGATGTTACATTATTCATGGGCTGAAAGGAGATTACCAGGCTTATGTGCCTGACCGTGGCCACTAAGAATAAAAATGTGGTTTCACAGTCTTTCTTTCACATATATGCAGTATATACAATACACATATATATATACAATACACAGTAAAATCACACAAATTCCACCATTTGCTTATAATAACATCAAATTATATTAAATGTAAAAAAAATTGCTCCAGAGCAGTTTGGTTTATCTGGATAATGGTTAAACCTTCCATATCTGTCCTTGCTCCTAAAGATATTCATAAAGTTTTTCAAAATGATTCAATGCTTTTATTTCATACTTCCTTGAAAGGAATATTTCATCATTTACAAATACTTTGCTTATGGCTTGTATTACGTTAAAATGGCACTGTAGTCCTGGAGCAGGAGGAACAGATAAAAGAAGTGGTGATCTTAGACTTAAATCTAAAGAACCATTGTGCCAATGCTATGTTTATTTAAAGGAGCATAGCAAGCCCCCAAAACGCAGACATAGGATTTAGTGTCCATTTAAATATATGACATGCTTTAGGATTCTGAGGCATTTTATGAAGCCATAGGTGCTTGAAACACATTGAGCCGCATTGACTAAAGTCCGAGAGCTGTGAATTCATGTCTATTCTCCATTTTCCCATGTTCGTTTATTATGCAAACTGTGAAGTGGCAGATAATGTTACCAATTCAGGGGACTACATGAGTCACGAAGTTACAGAGCTCTTCGTATCATTTTGGATGCACAAAAATGGCACTTCTACTACTGACTAAAATGCGGATTGGTGCTCCAAATTCATCTGTTTGACTTCACCACTTCAGAATGACAAATTAGGGGGTTGATGGCAAGGCTCCAGTGTTGCATAAGGCATCTATTTAATCAAGTGACAATGGTAACTGCAACTAACTGACAATATGACCTACAGACACAGTGACATAGAAATAGAATAGTCACAGTATACAGTTAGTGGGACAGTGTGAGATTGATGTCACTGTCCTTCACTTGTTGAATTTCCCTCACTTCACATGACTTCTTATCCTACTTCTATCCTACTGACTATGCCACATTACACATGTGATAGCGATTGCCGCTGTCCGCCTGTTCGACAAGTGTATACTGCACAAGTGAATTTATGACTATTTTGGCAATGTAACTCGAGTTGTAGTGAAGAATATTCAACAGGTGGATTCGGACTTTAGTCATTGAGGCTCATGGTGTTTAAGTAAAGAAAATGTTTGTAATTTGAATTTCAGTTTACAAAAACTGAAAAATATCTATGCAGAGGGATGTTGAGAAAAAAGCATCTATCTTGGCATCAAGTTACAATTTATAGTATAAAGATATCATAAACTCTCACCTCACTGCTTTATTTTGTATCTGTACTGTTTTTGATTGGCTGATTACTGATTGGCAATAAGCAGCTATTTCTATGATTGTTTCTGCCACTAAGCAGTCATCCCATGCGACCAGGATCAAATAACAAGACTGCTATCCCTCAAATAGTCTGACAATTTGAGGATGGGAAAAAAGAATATCCATCATCTGAGTACTGTCCAAGATAATATGCTTGGAGAAAAGCAGAATGTACTTTCTGATCATATCTTCTGGAGAGTCTTGGAATTATTGTTCAGAGTACTTAGCCTGCATACATATTATTTTTATCATTGTCCTCATGTGCCTCTAAAAGTTCAGGTTTTAAAAATATGCCCTTTCTTGTGTACAGCTGAATTTGCCTCAACTCTGTACATCTTATGTACAAAGATAAATGGGGGGCCTGGGGGCCATATAAATTTCCGACGTGCATGTCGGGGGCCACTTCACCACAAAAAAAAAAAAATAGAGCCGATAAAAATGTAATAGTATTATAGAAACATGTTTCTGCTGCTGCAGTGTGCGTGTGTGTTTGTACACTCTAACACATACCAGTGAGGTTTTTTAACTTTCCTCAGTCTGCCTCTCTTTGT
>WMED01020398.1:2164-12170 GCA_019650415.1 Pipa parva
TATATATATATATATATATATATATATATATATATATATATATATAAATATATTTTTGGAGGCAATATATATGTATAATATAAATAATATATAATGAATCTCATATTATTTCTCTGCTCTGACTTTCACACTGTCCACAGTTTGTCTATAGTAAGAAGACACCCCCAGACCTAATTTAACTGCAAATACAGGCACATTTTCAAGCCTCACTGCAGTGTCAATAAGACAAAGATAACTTTGAAGAGCACAACAAGGTCTCCTTTGGTACTTACTGAGATACTTTTTTGTAATCTTGTTCATTACATTTTTAAGGAACCAATATTAAATGTTTAACGGCAGATGGGTAGACACCTATAAAGTAGTGGCAACTCTACTCCTTCCAAAAAAAAACAAAAAACTATACCTAAAGCTAGTCAGATACATACAGCTCTTGTTGTTCTTTTACAAGCAACAGATTACAACATTTGTATGCCTGGCATTTAATTTTGGACGCTGTTTTTTTCATCTGTGTCAGTGAATAGTATTAATAACCCTGGCTAGTGGGCTTCACAATGACTCATAACTGGTGGGAACTCAGATTAGAGAAAATGCATGAATGTTACAGGGAAGATCTTACTATTCTGTTAGTGTGGCAATAGCGTATTATAAAATAAAAAAAAATCCATATTTGTGGCCACTTCTCCAGAAATGATACCTCTAACTGACTGCACAAATAAAAGACACACATTTGCTGAAAATATTATTTTATCTTTCCGTATAAACTGAACTTTATATTTAAAGGGGAAGTTTAAATGAAATTTCTTTTTCAATATATTGCAGTGATAATTTAAAATCTTTTTTTGGAAGGTAGTTCCTGGGGTAAAATTATGTGATTTGTAATGACATAGCCAGGTTTATGGGCAGAATAGGAAACACTAATGAGGCAGCATCCTTACTTGCATATTGTAGGTATGTATGTAGAATTTTATTTATAAAGCGTCACAAAATTACGCAGAGCTGTACAATTCAGCAATACAAATATAATACAGCCATGGGAAAAGTGCATTAAACAATACAAGTAAAATATCACAAGGATACTTCACTTTAAGGGCTAGGTTGTGGTTTACACAAGAGGTTGGAGGTCCCTGCCCCATAGAGCTTACAATCTAAATGGGAGGAAGACTTACATACACTGACAGAAGGACAATAAAAGGACAATGTGCTGAAACATAGGTCAATGAATTAAAATAAATATGACAATAAATACAGATATTAAACATGAATAACTAAAGATACAATAAAATATATACATACACATCAGTGATAAAAATCAATGCTAGTGCTCCAAAAGATAGGACTTCAGTTTGGTTTTGAACGTGCAGAGGGAATGTTCCTGGTAAAGATAAAGGAGTATAGAATTCCAGATGTGGGGGGCAAAGAGAGAAAAGGGTTTAAGACATGAAAGGGCAGTATTAGTATGTGGCACATAAAGCTGGTTGCTTTGAGAGGAGCGTAGTTGACGTTGAGGAATGCACGGGTATACGAGTGAGGGGTAGGGAGGGGTAACAGAGTGAAGTGCCTTAAATGTCAAAAGGAGAACATTGTAAATGATTTGTTTTCTTACTGGGAGCCAAGGAGCCGAGAGAGATTGGGAGAAAGGCTGTCCCCTCTGGGGAGAGAGACTTCTGGCAGCAGAATTTAGAATAGACTGGAGTGGGGAGAGGTAGGAAACTGGAAGGCCAAATAGAAGGTCACTGCAGTAGTCCAAGTGGGATAGGATGAAAGCATGCATGAGGTTGTCAGTAGTGGGGCAAGAGAGAAAGGGGAAGATCTTGGCAATATTGCGAAGGAAAAATCGACAGGTTTTAGCAGTGGACCAGATGTGTTTAGAGAAGGAAAGAGCAGAGTCAAAAGTCATTCCAAGACAATGAACAAAGGTTACAGGGTTGATAATCGCACCATCAACTTGAATGGAAAAGGTAGGAGCGGGACCATCTTTGTTTGGGAAGATAATCAATTCCATTTTAGCAAGATTTAATTTGAACTAGCGCTTGGTCATCCAAGAGGAGATTGCCAAGAGACAACTGGAAATTTGAGACTGTAATTCAGGTGTAATTCAGCACAGGAGTGGATAAATAAATTTAGGTATCATCGGCATACAGGTGAAAATGAAGACCAAGTGAATTGATATTTTAATATATTCAGGGTTTTAGTTGTGTTCCTTTCCATCTGGGCTTTTAAACCTCTGTGTGTGTGCTTGGGTCAGTGTCTCTAGCAACCAGATAAATTCTAAATATAAAAAGCAATTACTGAGAAGCACACTTAAATATTATATAATTATACAACTGTCATAGATTTCCACATTTGCTACAAAGTAAAGGTTTATGGGAAAGTGAACATCCCTTTCTCCAAGATTCTCTAAGCTAGCAAGCACCTAGTTATCCACTTATAGTCTGGAATCCATGGTGTGCAATAAAACATTGCGTGCTAAGGATTCTCTTTAAATAAAACACTGATCATATGTTTATTTTTACAACAGTAGACTTAACAGCATACAACATCAGAATAGTTTCCCAGACATTAAAGTGCACCCACCATTTCTGTTCCACTCCAAATACTCAGGAACTTTACCCACTATCAGGAATATGGTTTAGAAGCTGTGTGTAAAAATATTTCTGTACATTATTGTTCCCCTGACAGTCTTACTTTAGTGGGTGGGAAATCCCAGAAGCTACTGTATCTCCAGGAAACTGTCCTTAGTCTAGTACTAGGGCCCCTGAGTTGATGAGGTGATCCTGGGCATTTGGACACTAGACATCCTGGCTGGGGTGAGTGCTACCCTTTAAGGATATCTGTCTGATCCTAGCCTATGTAGGTTCTGTAAAAAGCTGCACCATACACCCTGATTGTCCCTACTTGGAGAGCTTTGTAAGGTCTTCAATCCTTGGCTCTGCCATGTGCTCCAAAATGAAGCTTGCATTGCACTTATTTAGGCCATCATCCAGCATAAAGGATAAATTTTACAAACAACTTCAAGGTGGGAGACAAGCTCATATGCCAGTGATTCATATAGTTAAAAGAACAATTTTTTTAGCATTGTAAGGCTCTCAATAGCAGTAATTCAGTAGGGAATTATTTTCTATCACAACTGAGACAGGGAAAGGAGATAGCAATGCAGCTTCTAAAAGTATATCTTCTGAGGTCCTTACACTACCATCCTGTGGCCCCTACCTGAGTGTTGGATTTTCAACTGCCTCTCTTTAGGGACCATGCCTTTGTTACTACTCTTTGTTGCTTTGTATTAACAATCAAACCTAGTCTTAATCAGTTGTGTTCTAGCTAGAGATTGATTGGGTATTTTTTTTTATTATTTATTGATTCTTATATAGCGCTACTATTTTACGCAGCGCTTTACAGAGATTCATCATTCACTTCAGTGGTATATTACAGCAGTTTCAGACTGAGGCCTCTAGGGTCCACCAGAGAAACTGATAGCAAGAGACCTTCACTCACTTGCAAAAGTCATCATGTAAACCAAAACTATAATATTAATAAACTCAGTTTTTCAGGACATTAAAAAAGAGCCAATTGTACAACTGTAAGTTTAAATAAAAGCAGTTAGGGACCTGTACATGATGAGAGATGCTTTTTGGCACCAGGCCTGGGCCTCAATACTGGGGACCACTGGAAGATCCTCTGGTGCTCTGGTACAGTCCGACCCACAATGGATAAGAAAGGAACCTGGGGTTTCATTGTAGAATAAACATCTGGAACATTTAATCTAGATCTGTCTATTTGCATAGTGATATGTTTGTATATGTTTTTGTAGTGTTTTGGTAAAAAAATTCAATAAAAGTAAAAAAAAAAAAAAAAAAAAAAAAGACCCCATACTGGAGAAGCTCTGACCCTTTTGCTGAGAAATAGCCCTGTCTTACCAAAAGTTGACAACTGAGAAAGGTTAGCATGGATAATGGTATGACTGAGAAAAGAATTGGCAAGAAGCAATCTCAGGCAGAAGTTATGCATAATAAGATTGTCTGTGAAATATCACTTCCCACCCCATTCATTCGCTGAGTGGTTTGGGCCATGAATGGCTACATGTTTTCTTTTGTCTAGATGTAGCATGACATTATTAGAGGTAGTGGAATCAGAAAACACTTATAATAGTGACTTACAATTACCTTATCATTGTAATTTTTAAAGAATGAAAAATGTTCCTTTGAAAATATGAATCATTTTTTGTTCTATGAAGAAGAAGAACAGATCTCGAACCTGATATGTCTAAGCAATGCACTGCAGCCTTGAATTCCACTTCTATCTATGAACACACATTTAGCACAAGTCAGATTCCTGATCTGCTAATTATAGCTTTCTTGTAACAATGGGGGAGGGGGGGCAGCCTGTTAACAACATTTATGCAGCTTAGAAGACTAAGGATAAATTCTGCTGAGCCTTTGGTGTGCTAATCTGTGCGAAATGTACTAAAGATCCTTTCAGGCAGCTGCTATATTTAAGTCGTAATACCTAGAAAGTACCATTTTGGATTTGTTGTGTAAATATTATATTATGAGACTTCAGCTATTTATCTGATGCAAATTCATTATAAAGCTTCGCTGGACATTTTCCATCATGGTGTCTGGTACAATGTTTACAATTTACTTTACCATTTTTGCCACCAGTTGCTTTAAACGCAGGGGCCACCTGTGAAAACATAACTGTATCCTGGTGATAAGGTAGAGAATGTTAAAATACTGCAAGAAAAGGAGTATGTCACCGGTAGTGCACTTTAATAAAAGTTGGCTTTATTATTGAACTCTTTGTTTAAGGATTAACTTTGTTGCATATTATCACAATGGGTTAAGATAACTCAAAATAACACAGTAAATTTACCTGCAGGCCTAACTGTTAACACATTTTGCCATTCTTGTAATCCACACAAAGAAATCTGTGCGGACGCACACATTATATATATATATATATATATATATATATATATATATATACAGTATATATATATATTGCAATAACCTTTTTTATTGGACTAACAGTCAGTTTATTTCAAGAGGTCTTTCCTACCTTTATCAAGTCTCAAGCAATACTGAATATAGAAATTAGAAGTGAGTTACAAAGCCACAAAAACAGGCTCATTGCTTCAGACTTGAGAAAGGGAAGACAGGCCTATTGAAAGCTTGTCTATGTAAACTAATTGTTAGTCCAATAAAAAAGGTATCTCCAAGTATTGCAATACTCCATTTTTTTGCATCTGTGGACTAACACGACCAGTCTATCCTACCTTATATACCGTATATACTGTATATATATATATATATATATATATATATATATATATATATATGGAGAGACATACAGACAGACAGATAGATAGAACAATAGATGTAGTATTAGCATTATTCTTTTTGTTTTGTCTATTCTAATCATATAATCCCTTCATTGTTTATATCTTCTATCATTTTACCAGTGGACACTGATTATAATTTTAAATTTAGACAAGAGAATATGTTCTCCACATATTTTAAGCCAAGGCAACTCTCTTCTCTGTCTTTACTATTACTATGAGCAAAAAAAGAACCCAATTTTTGAAAGTGCACACTGAAAATAAATGGATGGAAACAAATTTTTATACACAAAAAAATATAAATGTTTTATTTAATTTGTGCAAAAAACACTCCAAAAGAGAAACAGCAACAAAAAACCATAAAAACACTTAAAAGATGTCTCAATAGGACCATCAAGATAATACAAAAAGAGGGAACAATGTACCTAGTGACAGATTGGTAACCCCAAAATAATCATCATGATAAACAAATTTGTGAATATGAAAAAATATACAGTATACACTCTGACATGGGACACCGGGAATCCAGACCACCATACCTGCACATCACAGTGGTTCTATATAAATACCCATGACGGATGAAAAGATTACCGTGAACAGGAGATGTGTTGTCTGGAAAATCAATATTACATGCACAGGCATCCGAATGCTGACATGTCAGAAGGGGTGGGTGCACTAGGATGCTATGAATCCCTCCACTGGACGCATTTCGCCGTGTGGGAGGAAGCCTTGTCGGAGGGATTCATAGCATCCTAGTGCACCCACCCCATCTGACATGTCATAGCATCCTAGTGCACCCACCCCATCTGACATGTCATAGCATCCTAGTGCACCCACCCCATCTGACATGTCATAGCATCCTAGTGCACCCACCCCATCTGACATGTCATAGCATCCTAGTGCACCCACCCCATCTGACATGTCATAGCATCCAAGTGCACCCACCCCATCTGACATGTCATAGCATCCTAGTGCACCCACCCCATCTGACATGTCAGCATTCGGACGCCTGTGCATGTAATATCTATTTTACAGACAACATCTCCATCCATTTTTTTTCAGTGTGCACTTTCAAAAATTGGGTTCTTTTTTGCTCATAGTATAGTACTGTACATAGTTGGTTTACCAAATAGTTGCACCTGCATCATTTGATAATACAATATGATTTATTGCTCACTAGCCTTCCCTTTTTTGATGTAATAACTCTTCTCAGTCTTTAATATGAAGTTTTATGAGAGAGGAAAAATAAAGAATATTAAACTAAAGCTAACCGGGGATTTTTTATGAATTTTAACACATACTCTCATAATCTATCTACATGTTACTGTACTGAGCCAAGAGATCAGTGTATCCATATACCCATTGATTTAAAATATCTCTGTGATATTATGGAACAATAAATCTCTGTAATACATTCCAAAGCAATAGGTCCCCTCTAGGTCAGTAAAAAAGTTAACGGTAATGCTATGATATAAGACTCAAACAGATCCAGGGATTATCAGATGACAAGGAAGGTTAGAACAACAGGTTGTACTTTGAAGCTTTTGATTATTAGGCTGATTAGGCATTATCAGTGCCTAATCAGAAATGGATAATGAATGTTGCAGTGTGTACACAACATAATCTTACACGACCCATTCTTTGACCTCATGTATAGTTTGATAAAATATTTAGCAGTGACGTCCAATTTTTAGATTTCATTATTAATTTTGATGTTTTTATCTGGCAAACATAATGTATGCATGTATAATTTTATTTATAAAGCGCCAAAATTCTATGCAGCGCTGTACAATTCAGCAATGCACATATAATACAGACATGGGAAAAGTGCATTAATAAATACAAGTATAATATCACAAGGATATGTCACTTTAAGGGGGTAATTCACCAAAGAGCAAACTTACCCTGCGATCGTTCGCTTCAGTATGCATATCCTGTTATGCACTCGTTGATGTCCTGCACGTGGACATCAGCGAACAATTGAAAGGGATTCCAGTCTCGTGAGGCATCTCGAGTAGAGCCTCGCGAGCTTCACTGAGACTGGAATCCCTTTAAAGCATTCGCTGATGTCTGCGTGCAGGACATCAGCGAGCGCATAACAGGATATGCGTACTGAAGCAAACGATTGCAGGGTAAGTTCACTCTTTGGTGAATTACCCCCTAAGTGCTAGGTTGCGGTTGACACAAGAGGTTGGAGGTCCCTGCCCCATAGAGCTTACAATCTAAATGGGAGGAAGACTTACATACACACAAACAAGGGTAATAAGAGCTGTAGCAATGAACTGAACCACAGGTTAATAAATATGAATAAATAGGTTAATAAATACAGACTGTGGGAAGAAGCCAAGATGGCGAAACACATTCAGTAGGAGTGAATTACACCTACCCTGCCTGCCTGACTTTGTATTTAATATTTTTTTGATTGATGGGAGACTCTGTCTGATGTGTATATTGATCTCACCGCATGTGCATCCAGTCCTTGACGTTCTTCCTTGGTACATGGTAATGTCCACTATTTATTTATTATTATAGCAAACAATATGTGTTGCAACAGCTGGCGGCTTGGATTTCTGTATATTAAGACAACCTCCCTTCTCATATACACTCTGTATAGGCAATACTTTTAATATAGCAGTGGTATGGATGTCTTTTCCTTCTTTTATATATGCTGAGTCTCTAGGAGACCTATTTTAAATGTTTTTAATATATTTTGTTTTCCTTTTCTTTTTGTTTGCTGAGTTTATGATTACATTAATAAAATATTTGTTTGATTTTTTTTGTACATGATTTTTCATAGTTATATTTTTCCATGATTTATATAATTGCACATTATTTCATCAATTGAGTGTGCTGTTTTAAAGGGTTCTTTCTCTGTTTTCGTTTAACATATCTATTTAACCCTTAGCTGCACCATTGTATTTTTTTACATTAGTGCTCGCATGACCACATTTCTATAGTAAATACAGATATTAACCATGAATAACTAAAGATAAAATATATACATACAAATCAGAGATAAATATCAGTGCTAGTGCTCCAAACTCAGTATGTACGGTATGAATAATTTTATTTATAAAGCGCCACAATTCTACGCAAAGATGTACAATTCAGCAATGCAAATATAATACAGACATGGGAAAAGTGCATTAATAAATACAAGTATAATATCACAAGGATACGTCACTTTAAGTGCTAGGTTGTGGTTGATACAAGAGGTTGGAGGTCCCTGCCCCGTAGAGCTTACAATCTAAATGGGAGTAAGAGCTTACACAGATGAAGGGTAATAAGAGCTGTAACAATGTGATGAAACACTGGTCAATATATACAAATACTAAGCATAAATAACTAATATGGATAAAATAAAAAATATATATATAAAATCAGTGATGAATATCAGTGCTAGTGCTCCAAAAGGCAGGACTTCAGTTTGGATTTAAAAGTGCCGAGGGAATGTTCCTGGTGTAGATAAAGGGGTGTAGAATATGGGGCAGGGACCTCAGTGTAAATTTCTATGGTGCAAGATGTCAAACTGAAAATAGTGTACAGTACTACCCTATGATTATTATGTACAAGAGTTGAGTAGTGTAAACTAATCATGGTAAGGACTGGGTGAGTTAGGGTAGCATGTCATTTTTATTGAATAGCAATAATGTTCTTTGTAGTATATTTTTTGTACCCTTAGTAATTAATTTCCACCATCTAGAATCCTTTGAGTCCTGGATATGAACTAGAGGAACATGTACGTTTAATAATAGATCACTGGTACTTGTCATTAATAAAGCATTCATAGGTTTATGGTAAGGTGAGAGTCTAAATTTGTTAGAGGGTCATATCTAACCCTCAGACCTCCAGTTATAAACCCTTCTGTAACAGAATAAAACATATCTTCCAAAGTTAATCATATGTATTGTAAATGTCTTCAGGCGCTTTAAATATTCATAGTATTGCCTCTAAAAGAAGAGTATATATTAAATGTGTGTAATGCTAAGGTTCTGTGGCTCGCAGTCTTTATTGGAAGATATTTATGGGAGGAGTAAACATTATCAACCAATCCAATGTAGCTCTTTAATAATGTAAGTGTACTCAGCAGGTTTAGTTCTTATCTAATGATTTGTTAGCAGGATTTACTGTAAATCACAACATTGTGTTGTTACTTTCTAAAATGAAATACCGGTACTTGTTTACATTAAGACTTAACATTCTAAGTCATGTTTAGCATGAGGGAATCGCAAATAGAACCAGAAAATGCTGTGCTAGTTTCAACAATGTATGTCCAACATGCTAACAACATTGCTAATTATATCCTAAATGGTATGCAGCTGGCAGAGTATGATACTTTATGTAAGAACAGAAACGTGGATAGTTTGCATAACAAAATGGAAGAGAATGTATCATATTCACTACCACTGGCTTCTGAAGATAAACTGTTTTGAATCCCAGTAGAATCTTCTGGATATTTTATTATGCCTTTGTCTGGCTCCAAACTTGAGCTGCACATTAGTGATTCACCTAAAGATGTGAAGATCTTTTAGCCGCCTCTGCGCAGTGATGCAGTTTTTTTCCATATTTTTCTTGTGTGTTTTTTGGACCTTATTCAGTTTTGTGTTTTAGTTGCTATTTTGTTGCTATAGGCAGTGCCGGCTCTGCCATTAGGCAGAGTAGGCAAATGCT
>WMED01020403.1:0-12168 GCA_019650415.1 Pipa parva
ATATTTGTGTCATTCTCAAAACTTTTGGCCATGACTGTACACATATATATTTACAAAAATATTTATTTCATTAGTAGAACCTAAATTAGTACTAGAGTTTTGAGGTGACAGGTACACTTTATATACAGATGATAACATATGGGCCTACCATTCACTAGCTAAAAATAAATATTTTGTAAAGTTACAGACCAACTGGACATTGGAAAATTACTTAGCAAATAATACAGTAAATCTGTCTAGCAGCTAGATAATGTAGTTTGTTTATCAGTTGTAAAAAACCAAATCTGTGAAAGAAGTGCAACAAAAGGAAGCACTACAATAGTGCCTTATCAAAATGTAATTTTAAATGATAGTAAAGATCCCCAGCTGTTTATAATACGTGATCAGAAAATGTGCAGTGGAAAAAGATAAATAGTGCAAAACACCCAATCTTTGTGTTTATTCACTCAGGTGGTGCTAAATGCTCACCAGATGTTGCTATAAATAAGGCATATCAGTCACAGGGACTTCCACAGTGTTTAACTCCAACTCCGTCTCCAAATCACTCCAAATGGCCAAATCACATATAAGAGCGAACAAGGGAGGTATTAGGTCCAATGATATATTTTATTGTCATCCAAAATATTTATTGCTCAAAATTAGCATAAAAACAACAGCAAATTACAAAAAAACTTATTTTAAAAAGATTTCTTCGGAATTGTGCTTCAAAATTCAGATCAAGCAACAAATTCAATGATCCAAATGATGGAAATAAAAGCATAAACACAGATCCATGCTAGATAGGTACTAACAAGTACTCAAACATGTTAAAACATGGCTGTGAGCTGCAAAAACTAGATAAATGCAAACAGGTACTGTAATAACAAACTCTTATAAAAATTGTATAAAAATGAATATAAAGTACCTGTTTGCAATGTGAAGTCTCACTCTACGCGTTTCACCACACAAACTTGATAGTAAGTGGCTTCCTCAGGAGTATTAATCTGAGCAACTGGACATTGGACAATTACTTAGTAAATAATAAATCTGTCTAACAGCTAGATAATGTAGTTTGTCTATCAGTTGTGTTACTGCATGTGCAGTGTGCCCTTTATACAGGTTACTATGCAGTGTGCCATTAGCCAACATATTGGTATAGAGTGCTGTTATTAAAGATACTTTGTCCATTAGTTAAATTACTATGCAGTGTGCCCATTAGCCAAATCAGCTTCCAGAACAATTTGACTAAATGGCATGTTGTACATTATCTTAATTAATGGACACCTTGAACAATAACTTGGCTATTGAGGGCATTGCATGATACCTTTGCAGTGTGGCACACTGGGTAATAACTTCTACCTCTGGTGTTTGTTTATAAGAGCCATTCCCTTGACAGAACTGCAGAACTGTAAGCTTTGGTAGAACTCAAATAGCTGGAGAATTGGAGAAAACAATGTAGGTCAGCATAGTTATAGAAAAAAGAATAATGTTTAATGCAATTAGTAGTTTCCTCAAACAGCATTCTGTTACCATACAGCATGTACAGTTTGGCATGTATAAATGCCCTTGGCATTTGTATTCCACTATAAAGACAATAAAACCAGTACATTAAAATTACTGTTATTTGATAAATATGTCCCACAAGTGTATAATGTTTGATGTATATGTGCAGCCATGTTAGAGTTTTAACCGGTAAATTAATGCTTTTTATACCAGACAGTTTTTAATCTCAAAACAAATGAAAAGTATTCTTTCACGATTACATATTAATTAATTCATGTGAAAATAACATGGTCTTGTGAAACACTTTATGTATGGGATTTTAAACATTCAATCAGTGCCTGCAGGACACTGTGGCAGATTTAAGAAAATCATGGGCTCTGGTGCTCTGGCCCAACGAGTATACCAGTAAATCCTCCAGTGGGCCCAGGCATGGTGCCAAAAAGCTTCTCTTTTACCATTTTCAGGTGTCTAGCTACCTTTAATTACACTAACAATTGGGTAACTGTCTCTTTGGTAATGCCCAGTAAAGCTGATAATTTATTATGATAGTTTTGGTGAACATTACAACTTTTGGTAGTAAAATATGGGCCCTTGGAATCAGCTGCTCTGGTGGGCCCAAAGTAGGCACTGATACCAAGGTTCTGGCACTGTACTGTATGTGTATGCTACACTGCCACCAATTGAATCAGGAGGTCATTATGAGGTCAGTTTCAACCCTCTATGTCAGTGGTGGTGAACCGATGGCAGGAGTACCAGAGAGACTGACTGATACAGGAGGTTGTTACTACAAAAAGGTGTAGAAGCTGGTCTCTACAAAACAGAATAGAATTTTATAGTTTTATAGTTATTCCTATGATGATTTGGAATCCAGCGTGGAAGACAAATTAATTTTTGTTGGGTCGTGATGAGGCAGCTGATTCTAAAAGTGGTAATGATGAGGATAATATTGAGGTCATGCAGCAGTTTGGTACAGAAAAGCATTTGTTTTAAACCTACGTAGAGGGACAAATTCTACCTCTATTTTCTCATTTTTGCATGAACATATTTTTTTTCTTTTTTATATTATTTAATTTAGTAAAAGTGCTTGGCATGTTAAATTCTGTCAGTACCATAAAGGTGACCAGGTCAGGACAATGCCATCTCAAATTATTTGTATTTTCTTTTTCTACTTATAGCAAATGTTGACCTTTAGATAAATAGAAATATTGGATAACTGACAAATGTGTTGCTAAAGGCCAAACTTCACAGGCCTAAAAAAAACACATCAAAGATATTATAATCAAGTAAAACATAACAGCAAAAACAACAGCTGTTTTTTTAGTATTGTATAGAATGTGTATGTACTGTACAATCCAGATGGAAATATTTATTTTTAGCATAGGCATTTTTATTGAGCATACAGTGAACCAGTTGGCACTGCCACAGTGGTACCAGGGCATATCCATTTTGCCTTTTTAAGGTGTGCTGGTAAAGGCCCAAAACTAAGTCCCAAAAATTAAACCCCTTTAATACATAGTAGGGAGATAGGTAGTGTCTGGGAATATTTTAGGACTCAATTGCAAGCATACATAAAACAATGTAAAAATGACACATAAAGAAATTTTCCAAAAAAGTAGGTTTTGTTTTAGTATAGAGGTGCTAAATATAAGCAGTGCACAATGTCATGCTGGGCACACATCAATTTGGTTTAAACACTTTTCAAAATGATTATGTAACATGTACTAATACAGTGATCAGCTGAACAGCAATCTTATAGAAATAATATTTCTTAATGTGGTATGAGCACTGCCTAAGAGCAGATAATATATGCAGATCAAGGCAACAAACCAGAAATCAGAAAGAAAGTGCAGCAAGTGGAACAAGACCACAAGTATTTTAGTAAAACTGGATAGTGTGACTCAGAAAGGCTGAAGAGGGTTTTTAACCTCCATCACTAAAATACCATAGCACTTGAAGGGCCAATGCAAATCTTTCTTAGAATCTCACGTCAATGTTGCTGTACAATCTCACCAAGATTGAAAATGCACCTCTGTATTATTGCCCCACAAAATTGGTCTTTGCTCTCCAGACAGAGAAAGCACTCTGCCTCCTAATAGGCATATTGTTGAACCCATTGTCATTATTACCGGTCCTTACAGCTGGAGTTCCTTAGTCAGTAGAGCAATAACCAGCAGTCATCCTTGGGCTGGCAGCAAAAGAAAGCCCAGCAGCTGTAACCTGATAGGAGGCCTGTGTCCAGGTCATGCCATGGTGCTTCTGAAGGTGTTTAAACAGAGCAGTGGTCCTGAGCCTGTCTGGATCTGTACCCCTCTACATCTATGTCCCACAAATGGCACATTTCCCCACTGTCTTGCACAACAATTAAGCATCCCTAGCTGTTCCTGTTAAGAAGTGCCAAGCTTGCAACTAATATCAGCTTCTGGATCATCATCAGTAGTTTCTCTCCACCTGTTGGGAAGTGACAGTGGCCCAGTGATTCACTTGCCTGGTGTCCCACCTCCTTGTTTAAACGAGTGCAGGCCAACAAAGCTCCAAACTCTGGATAGCACCATTTGGATATGGCATGCTCCATTTGCTCTCTATTATATGCAAGGTCTCCAGTTCCTCTCCCTCAATCACCCACTCTGCAATGGCTGCTGATAGTATGTTGTGGATAAATGTCTTTATGGCTCTACTAGTGGGATTTCAATCTGTAAAATATTGATAGAAACTTTATGTTTTTTTTGTATCTGGCCCTGATTTCTCCAATTTAGGCGGACCATTATTGGAGTCAAGTTAATACCAACAGAAGAGCAACTTTACTTTAATCATATACTGCATAAGAAACAGTAGTTGGACCTGCCTATGGTGATTGTATTTCACCCTCCTAACATAAGAGGAGCTGACTGCTGGAGAAGCCAAGAATCTCCCTGTCTAGCTTTATACCACTCTTCAAACCAGCACGTCTTCAGGCATTAGAAAAAAAGCACGAAAGGAGACTTAAAAATAAAGTTTTTGCAGGATGATTTCCTCTGAACTCCTGTCCCTGTGTGAGCACTTCAACACTGAGGGGGTTATTCACTAAAGTGTGAATTCGATAGTCGAATTTGCAAACAGCGAATTCCCATAGTAAATCAGCTACAATTTCCCCATTGTCAAGTCACGACAATTGTTTAATGTTAATATTGCGACAATTTTCCCATAATAAAGTTGTGACTGCGTCAATATTCTCATTATAAAGATGCCACTGCGACAGTAGCAGTTTATTGTGACTGTCTTTAGCTGGTGAATTCGCACCTATACGCAACAATGCGGACTTTAGTGAATAACCCCCTGAGTGTGACAATAACCTCACAAATTGCAGGGAGCCTCACAAACAACCATTAAATCATTTCTATGACCTGGTTTGTGACTCAGAGCTGGGGGCTGCTCAGTCATCTTTAAAACTAATTCAAATTAATTGTGTTAATTACCGTAGATATTTCAGTCCTCAATATTTAAATGATTTGAAACATTATACAATGGCCATAGAGGTACTCAGTATATACAGTATATGAAAATGTGTTCATTTAATTTAAGCCAAAATCAAAAACTTTGGGAAGAAAACAGAATTTTTATATTGATTATTTTGATAGAATAACTTTAAGGGGGTTATGAACTAAAGGGAGAATTCAGCTGTCAGATTCTCAAAGAGCGGATTCTCATAGCAAATCTGCGACTGCGACAATAGTAAATTAGGAACTGTGACAATATTCCTATAGTAAAGTTGCATAAGTGGTCTTGTGCATTTTTGATAAAATCTGTACAGGTCACGGCTAATAATCTTTCTAAACAAAAGCAGTGTTTCCTTGCATATTTTTTCCAATTTCGGACTAAAATGTAGGCGGTGTAGTAAAGGGCACTATTGTGTGTGAATAGTCCTAAAGTGGAATAACACCCTTGTCAAGCAGCTGCCACTTTAAAGGATTATACCATTTGCCTTGTGCTTGCTTTTATTATCAATAGTGCTAAAGGAAGCTGGAAATGAATCATGCCTTGCCGTTTGTTACATTTACAGCACAAATGAACCCCTATTTACCAAAATGCCATTTATAGTACTGTTCTTATCCTAACTACAGTAAAGTAGAGACATAGCAACTGTGAAAGTTTCAGCACATCACAATATGTGCAATATACAATGGCTGGCAAAGCTTGCAATCTACTCAGATAGCCAATAAAAGGTATCACCTATATTCTACTTGTTTGTGCATATACTGTAGGCAGAGACTCTGGCACTGCTGTTAAAGCGGAAGGTAAAATTTGTAATCAATTGAATGAAATGAATTTTAACTAAATAGATTTCTCTTACTATAAAGTTTGAATTTGATTTTCTACTTGCTGTTGAAGATTACTCCTGGTCACAAGTGATTTGTAGCCACATCCTATTACTCAGTAACAGCTGACACTGCAAGTTTCTGGCAGACAGTCCTACAGAAAGGCTTCATTCTGGCTTGGATTAGTCAGTGGGCCACTGCAGAGAAAGACAGAAGTGACCCATTTTGTAGTTAAAGAATAAAAACACTTCAAAACATTATTTTTTATTAGAAATCAAATAGGAATGTTTAAAAATACACAGGACAGGTAAAGTTCATTTAAAAATTTGCATATGTCATACAAAACCTCCTTTCCTTTAAATGCACATTTCTTCCATTTCTGCTCATTTTAGTGGTGGTAACCAACATCACTCATAATATTTAGTTAACTCCCCCATTTCTGTTATGTAGCTAATGCCCATAGCCACACCTGCTGTGCCAGGCTGTGCATATAAAACAAACTGAGTTTCAGCCTGGGAATGCACAGGTCACATCAGCCCTAATAAGTAAGGGGGGGCACTATTCAGCCCACTCCATTTCCTGTACCTTCTGGTCAGCAGAATTGTCTGAATTGAATTGTCTCCTTGCTTTTTGTACCACTGTCAGCACTGTCCCCATCATCCTTCCTGTCTGTGTCACTCTCCCTACCTGTGTAGCTCTTCCATGTGTAAACCGCTCTGGGATTGGACTGAACAATCCAATCTTGAAGCAGCATACACATATGAGAGAGGCTTAGCACAGCAAGATAACTGAATGATAAAGTTATGCTATTTGTCCTTTAGTCAATGAGGCCCTATATGTCCAGTGCCCATAGAAAGTATAACACTGGTATATTATTCTACAGTCTTAAAAAACCATAAAGAAATGCTTTCTGTTGGGAGACTATAAAATATTCTTGGGCAATATGATAGCAATGGAACGACGATCACAAACACATTGTGCTGGGCTTTTGGTACATTTTCTCCTTCATTTTTGTTTTGTTATTTGCATTCTGGTCATTAAATCATGGGCAAAGAAGAATTAAAGAGTAAAGTGTCTTCTCTGTCAACTGACCAAGAAACCTGCACTTTGCTTGGAGACAAAGATGCAATCAATGTAGCCCTTCGATTGCTGGTGTATGTAAAAATGTAACACTGTTCCTGCTGAAGAGTAAGACAAGTGACCTGGCTAGTGACCCATGGCTACTTCTTACCACATAAGCATTTTATGCCCCAAATCACAATTGGTCCCCCCCCCCACACTGGTTTCCTTCCATTTCCCAAATTTCTTGCCTGTGAACTACTAGAGCCCCCCACTTTAAATACTAAAATCCCTGTGCAGTTGCTAGTCCTGTCATGACTGTAGTACCAACACTGGAGAGGGATGTGTCTGTAGCTCCAACACTTGAGAGGGATAGGCATTTGCATACCATCTCAATTAAGATCCAGTGCAGACTTGTAGCAACTAACTCAGGAAAATACAGGAAGGGAATTTTTTACTGTCAAGGTTATTTAATTTGCCTGGCAGGAGTGTTATGGGTACTCTGTGGAGGATGAGGTGGGAATGACAGGGTTAAGTTTGATGACTAATGCCTTCCACTAAATGTCATCAGTCAAAGTGGCTGGCATTACAGAGTGGGAAAGAGCCCTCAGGTGCTATTAAAGCCCACTTGGCTAATGGTCATACTTGGGACTTCATAGTTGGAGTTCAATATTCAAAATTTAGTGTGCAAGCAAAGTGTAAGTTCACTTTAAAAGACGTCATAGGAATCATATTCACTATGGACTGGTATAAACTACATGACACCACTAACATTACCAGATTTACACTCTGACATTAACATCTAAAAACCTGGTAATCCTAGGTTTCTAAAAAAAAACACAGGCTCAATCAAAATAGGACCACCAGATGCCAGAATACATTGGGTAGGGAAAATAAGTTTATCTATTAAAGGACCACTAACACAGGAAAAATAAAATTTCTATTGCAGTTATTCCTATGCAGTTCTTGTAAAAATGTAATCTTGGAAGTTAAATTAATGTTCTCTCGCTTTCTGCTGATCACAGCCAAATTTTACTTTCTGGGGCACTTTGTAAATATATATATACTGTATATATTATCTAAACATCAATAGGAAACAACAGGACTAAGCAGGGGTTTGTTTACAGATAAAAGATTGCTTCAACCACAAGGAAGAAAAACAAACTCAAAACAATAAATCGGGACATTAACTTCAAACGTTCTTGTTAGCACTATGTAGGAATCACTGCCATGCCATTCCCAATGGGATTTTTTTCTTTTTCTGGTGATTTAAAATGATGGTAAGAACCAAAGTATTGCACATAAGGACCCATGCATGAATCCTATATCTCCAATACAATTGCATCAATGTCTGGTGCAATAACCAATAAGCTGCTTGCTTATTGACATGACTTCAGTGCACATCTTTGGTATGAGGCAAAGCCAACTTTGCTTTTGGTGACTTAATGACCCCTGCTAATATGTATCTCTTATTTAGATAGACAAGACTATAATAATAACTTTCCATAACTTTCATATCAAGAATAAACTGTTTTACAGATGGACCAAAATGTTTTCTCCTTCTTAGGAAAGCAGTCCATAACCTTTTACCCACAGTGAGGTCATAATGGGAAAATAGAAAGAAATCACATAAGACAAGTGAGTCAGAAAGCAGCATGCTGCTTTTCCTCCAGATGTGCACAAAATAGAAATGTCAGATTTCTAAAATGGGTAACAGCATAGCCTGTGAAGAAAAAACGGTCATGCTCTAGATTTAGAGGTAATTGATTTTCCACCATTCGCTGTTCCCGGACTCCAACAGTCTGGAGTCATTTGCAGCCACCACTGAGAAGACTTATTAAAAAGATAAGGCCCTGCTGCTGCAATAGCTAATAATCTTTACAGAACCATTCCATGAGTTTTAACCATTAAAAGGTGCATACTAACTCTCCTGAAAGCTGAGTTTTTAAACAGTTTACTGTTTTATATATCTCCTTTTTAGGTCAGTCTGACCATTTCTGTGAAAAAGTGCATGCCATCTAAACCAGTTCTACTGCTTCTAAAACATTTTGATCTTAAGAGAGCTCTTGCCTGTACCATGTACTGGAATATTTGGAACAAATTAAAGGGGATATATAGCAAGTTGATAACAGACTGTGACTTCTATATGAGGCAAAATATGTTCAAACTAAATTTGTAGTTTTGTAGAATATAAGGGGATGAAAGAAAGGCTCAGCCAGTCTAATTTTTTGCATTTATTTGTTTCACTTGAATTTTCCTTACACTTTTTTGGCAAGTTATAAAAATAGAAAAATAAACATTTCTGAGCATTTCTGCATTTTATTGCTATTTTGAAACATTTCAGTTCTCTGATTTCTACCTCATAACTGTCCCGTAGGAAACAATGATTTATTGTAAGGACAGGGGTGAAGTCTTCAGCGAAACCATTTGAAAAAGAAGCTGGGGAATACCGTTTAGCCGAAATTAAATCGTTAAGGGAGAAAAAAAGCCAACACCGTTTTTCTAAATAGGTGAAATTTTTAGAAATTCATATTTTTTTCCAATTTCAGGCAGGTTAAGGTCCAAGCCTTCTACAAATCTTCTTTCTAATTACATTTTCGATATACATTGTAAAGCAAATTTAAATATATACATTGATATGGATGTTGAGTTTTTAAATATGCCCACAAAATACCCACCTAGAAGAACCAGTATCCACAGTGCCATACATTCTTCCAAACTTGCAAACATTCTAAAATAAAAAATTGAGACCACTATTTCACCACATGACAATTTTTGAATAAACACTACCTATTAGCAGTAAGCTCCATCCCTTTTGTACATTCAAACAAAAGTAGAATAACTAGTAAGTATAGTCACTTAAGTGATGTAAAAAAAGTTGTCATGAAAACCTACCGTAAATAAAAAAAGATGGTGGGAGTGGTGGAGGATACTGGCATCTGCAGCTGATTATCCAAAGGAAGAGAATCAGTCAGGCCGGGTAGTGAACTACCAGTTGTTTTATTTACATACAACCTTACATGTTTGGGCACAGGGACCCTTTATCAAAGGATCCTTTGATAAAGGGCCCTGTGCCCAAAACATGTAAGGTTGTATGTAAATAAAACCAATGGTAGTTCACTACCCGGCCTGACTGCTTCTCTTCCTTTGAATATACATTGCTGCATGTGGTACTACGACGGACGTACCGTGGAAGCAGAGACCTTTTTCCGATACAAGGAAAGAATTACCTACTCCCCTAGGAGACCTCTCATACAGAATCTGCAGCTGATTATGCAGTACCTGGATAGTTTTAGTTTTTTTGCTAAGGAAATCTTACAGTTTACGCTGCATTCAGGATATGTGTTTATTAGTATAATTTGGTTAGTGTACTTCTTTCCTTCTTTAAAGTTGTCTCACAACATTTACATTTTCAAACTTCGCATTGGAAATATTTTCTCTTTAGAATAAAAGCAATCATAGTAAAACATACATTCTAACAACCTTTTTGAAGTTTTTAACACATTGCCATCAGAAGACAGATCAGGAGATCTTCCTAAGGTTATTATGCAAAGAATATAATAAGAACTCTTTTTTATATCTTCTCCGAGTAGATCACTTAAGTCATCTTTGATCACGATATGTAAAAAGGCAAGCCTTTCATTATGGCTGCACTCGAGTCAATGAAAATACAGCATGTTTCTCTTTTTATTTAGGTGCCTTGTGATCAGCAAGTAGCCCTCCTCCTGCCTTGTTTTGCGAGGATTCCTGGAAGCAGAAAGTTAATGCTCATAACTATTTGTTCAATGGGATGAAGAGCCCATTCATGCAATAACTATACTTTCTAAATAAACAAAAATGAATATACCTGGGGGAGGTGGGCTGGGATTTTTAATGCAGCAAATTAAAGATGTTTTCAAACAGTAATATGTAAACAAATACAAAGAAATACAAATCAGGAGTTTTGTTTCAATAGCGTAATGTCTATCTCATTGCAATTGAAAACTTTTTTTTTATTTAGAATTATTGTTGTTGGGCTGTTGTACAGTCGCTTTTTGCAACTGTCTGACATCCTGTGCTGAACCCCTATGGAAGGGTATAACAGTCAGTGCCCAAAAGGTAGATTATGATGTAACTGAATTTTTTTTGCCTGATTATAGAAGACTTACAGTAAAGCTTCAGTAAAGGCCCCACAGCTGACCTTGAAGCATTCAAAAATGACAAATGTTAAAATGTTCATCTAAAATTTACACCAAATAACATTTAGATTCTAGCGAAACATATTTTATTTTTAGCATGTTAATATGCCAATAGGTAGAGAAATAAACTGAGGAAACAGCACTGCAAGCAGAATTCTCTAGGCACAAGAAGGCTCTGCAAAACCTAGAGAGCAGAAGTGTGAAAAAGCAGCTGGGCATTAAATAGCAGAGAATAAAAACAGGAGGGAAATCCCAACACAACCAAAGTCTAACTTAGTAAATTCAGTAGATAATGGCCACTAAGGGATAAAAGTATACAAAATATGTGCATACAAAGGCTGAGATTAAAGCACAAGCTCACTTCTAATATTGATTAAACAGATGTATGTTGCCGGAATTGTATGTATGTTTACTACTGTAAGTGCTATAATTCAGGTAACAATTGGTAGACAGCTATACAGACAGGCTGAGATCATGTATAATTTAAAAACATAAAAAACAAGTTCATTTCCTTTAAATAACATAGAATTCATATAAAAGCCAGCAATAAACTCTATACAGAGAATGCCACAATCTTCTTCCTGTGCTGAAGCAAATCACCTGCATATTTTTCTAAGAAACTGAATCGGAGGTTGGCCTACATTCTTACAACCTCAGATGTAAAAGTCTAAACTTAAACGTTACTCTGGCTGATATGATATGTTTAAAGCTTAAAAGGAAACAAAATACATCAAAAGGGAGCAATCATTTATTGAGATTAGGAACCCAAAGCAATTAGAAATTAAGAAGTCCAATAGTGCTTCTTTCCTAGTGGCTTTATTTAACTGTCCCATAAAATGTTGCTACAATGCTGTACTGGTAACACAAGCTTATTTTAGGATAATTAAAATCCTTCAGCCTGTGCAGCTCTTTCAGTTTGAGTATAGTGCTAAACCTCTAACTCAGGGGTCTCAAACTCAATTTACCCGGGGGCCGCTGGAGGTAGAGTCTGGGTGAGGCTGGGCCGCATCAGGTTTTCCACAAGAAAACAACAGATTAAAAACAAAACATTGCCCTGCAGGGCAATCAGTGGCTTTGTGGAGCAATGTGCAGTTCTACTGGGTGATTTGCATCTGCTGGGGAAATTAGCACCTTTGTGGAGCAATGTGCGGCTCTGC
>WMED01020404.1:0-12168 GCA_019650415.1 Pipa parva
ATCTGGCGAATTCGCACCAATACGCACCAATTTGGACTTTAGTGAATAACCCCCTGAGTGCGGGGAAGTAGCTTGCAGCTGAAATCCACCTGTACACCAATATATATCAGGCAACAATTTTTGTTTGACCCTTGGAAATATCTGAATTGCTTGCATGACCTCGCACCTAGTGTTTTTTCATTCCCACAAAGGCTACTTACCACGACCAGTGCAGAGGTATTTGCATCTGTGACAATCCAAGATTCCGCCATCCACCATGCGCTCTTCAACATATTCCATATCATTCAGCCGGGAGCCATGCTGGGAGAATGTTCTGAGGGGACAAACAGCAAGATATATTCACCAATTCCTTTAAATGGATACATTTATATGTACCTGCACATGCAAACATGCAGTCACGGAGAACTATTTTGCAGGACGTGTGTTTTGTCATAGCCTTTTCAGAATTTACTAACTTATTGGCACTTTTTTTTTTAAACTATACACCATATCGATTTTCCATTACATAATTTAGGGATAAGAAAGCTAAACAATAAGTTTATAATACAATAAGAGAATAAGTAAATATGCAACGGAGACACTTTCAGTAACAATCTATGGGGCTCATGTGTCAATAGCACAAAGGCAAGGACTGCTCAATCCCTGAGAGTGTAACAATACAGACACTCCATTGTGTAGAAATGGCCGGGGTGCCTTGTATGGACCCAATCCAAGGAAATGAGAAAAACAAATATCTCCGGCACTCCCGTGGTTAAAATCAACGATGTTTATTTATAACAATTAAAATTCAGGAATCCAAAGTCAAAATCATAGCTATGATTAAGTGCCTTCAGTGCGAAGCGCATTAGGAGGTGCCTGCTGTTTGGTTTTATCTCATTTTTTGACTTTGGATTCCTGAATTTTAATTGCTATAAATAAACATCATTGATTTTAACCACGGGAGTGCCGGAGATATTTGTTTTTCTCATTTCCCTGGCTCATGTGTCAATGCCAAGGTACCTGTTTTCTTTTGGAATGTTTATTAGTTTTCCCCCAGGGCTGTTTTGGTTGAAAGACTATGAAAAGTGGTTATGTTTGGCAAAATTCTGATAACCGTATTTACCATAAGTGGCCACTGATTATATATGAATAAACAGAAATTTTTAAATTACTGCTAGGAATCAAATATCAGAAAGTTATTTCACATTTGCAACTCGGGTATCCCAACTGCTCACATTCATAAACATCAAACTGCTTCCTAATGCATTTGCCTGCTTACAAATTGATTACATGGTGTAAAATGCAGCTACCATCCGAAATAATAACAATGGGTTACAGTCATTTAAACCTATCTAGAAGGTTCATGTTGGCCAGCGTTAACAAGTTGCTGATGACCTCATAGTCAATGTTGTCATTGGCAAGAAGAACATCAATAGATTACAAGAAAAGTGCCTAAATACCACCATTGCCCAGCATATCATACATCAGGGATGGTGAACCTATGGCACGCGTGCCAAAGAGGGCACGCAAGCCATCGCCAAACCTGCCTTCAATACAGGCCACAGATCCGATCTGACAGTTTTCAGGCTGGATCCGTGGCCAGCACTGAAAAAGCGCTCGTTCACAGGGGAGCTCTCCTCCCCTGATGCAAGCATGATGACATCACTCACCAGCGCTGGCACTTCGGGGGACACGCTGGTGAGTGACGTCACCTTTTTGGCACTCTGTGCAAAATGGTTTCCCACCTAGGGGTGTGCGATATGTATCGTTCACGATAATATCGCACACAGTGATTACCTGATATTGCAAAACTGCAATATCGGGTAATCGTGTGGAGCTTCCGGGAGGTGTAGATAAAGCAGCAGCTCAGCACGCTTAGAAAGAAAAGCAGAGAGACTCACCCGGCGCAGACGCACTAACAGCCGATAGCTCATTAAAACGCAGTGAATATTCATGAGCATGAATATTCACTGCATTTTAATGAGCTATCGGCTGTTAGTGCGGCTGCGCCGGGTGAGTCTCTCTGCTTTTCTTTCTAAGCGTGCTGAGCCGCTGCTTTATCCCAGCTCCGGGAAGCTCCACAGGTACCGCACAGGATCAAGCTGCAGAAGAAGAGGAGGATTATCGGCAGTTATCGATATCGGGTAAGTAAAAAAAAAAAATTGCGATATTGTTTTTTTTTTTATATCGCACACCCCTATTCCCACCCCTGTCATACATTAACATAACAGTACAGAGTGCCCAAATATGCTCAGTGTTTCACACTCCAGTGTACAGTACTGCTCAGATATGCACTTGTTGCGCTTGAATGAAATTGTGTCCCCCTGAAAAACATGTCCATGTTCTTTAAGGTAGCTGAAAATAACAGCGTTAAGGTTGTAGAAACAAAACGGGATACTCAGGTTACATCGAGGGCCCTTTAAGTTACTAATCATCATAATGTAATCCATTAATCTATACAGAACAAATCTTCCTGGGATGAGGTGCAAAAAAAAAAACCAAAACAACAACCTAGTCTCTAACCTCTGATCTCTGTTATAAAGCTCTTGTTGCTTCCCATCCACTGGATATTTATGACGTTCGTTGCTGTAGGAATCCTTGTCATAACATTCATCTTTTTTCCAGCTTTCATTCCCATTTCTTTCTAGTTTCTTCCGGGTTTGGGGTATTCCTTTCTGAAAGTCATCATAATCCAAGTATTTCTTTTGGTTCATTTCGTCTTGCCTTCTACTTTGCCCCCTCTCCTTGTACTGCCGGTCTTTGTCATCATACCAGCTCTGGTTCTCTTTTTCATGGTTTCTACTTCTCTCTCTTTCTCTGTAATATTTTTCTCTCTGCTGACACCAGTTCTGACTGCTCTCATCATGGTTCTGACTTTGTGGCCTTTCCTCATACGACTGGTCTTTCTCCTGGTATTTATTCCTTCCTCTTTCTTCTTTAGACCTAGGTTTGGTTCTCTCATTGCTGTGTTGGTTGGGATCATGACTGTTTTTCTGAATATGCTTGTTTTGTGTTCGGTGGGCACTGGCTTTTGTACTATTCTGGTCTCTTTCTTCATAATGTCTTTGTTTGCTAGGTGGCCGATTCTCCCAATCAGTTTTATAGGGACCAGAATCCCCCATTGTCAAATCTACAAAATGAAAAGACAAATACATATTTAAATATCTCTACCAATATAAAACATAAATTCTCATCACCGCTTGCTATGCTCCAAAATTGTGTATTCTCTGTTATTTATTCAATAAAAAGAGAAATCTCATAGCGAAGAATTGATATTGCTAGTTTCCATCTGTTGTACAGTGTGACGACATCAATGGGACAGTAACTGCCCTCTCATTAGCCCCCTTATTCTGGTAAAGAAAAACTTGACAACCCAAACATGACAATACATCTTGTCGAATTCGCTACTGCCACAGTGCACACACACAGACACAAAAATCCCTGTTTTCCTTTTCTGTTTACTGTAAAGTGCAATCCAGAATTACTCAGCCATAGTTTGAAGTTGTCATATCATCTGAAAAATTAGCATTACTTGAAACGAATGCTCTTGGCGGGACTAAATTGTTGCAGACTTATTGTAAATGCACTATGGACTATGATTAAGCGCTCTTGGCGTGAAGCATGTAAGTGGTTGGTGCTATCATGAATTTTTTATTTTAAATACCTGATTTTGTTTTTAACTTTATATATGTAATAAAGAAGATTTTTCGTTTATTTGTGGA
The DNA here is from genome assembly GCA_019650415.1 of Pipa parva. Classification (NCBI taxonomy): domain Eukaryota; kingdom Metazoa; phylum Chordata; class Amphibia; order Anura; family Pipidae; genus Pipa; species Pipa parva. The sequence continues at coordinate 3,702 of WMED01020404.1, forward strand.
GTGCCGAGGATTAAATTGTTTATATATTTTGCCTATTGGATTGAGTCTATCCAGACCTCTGAGCACCCATTTTGACTCTCTTGTGGATGCAGGTATTTTTTCACTTTGCATGGGATTGAGCGATCTTATTTGCTTTTTGTTATCTTAAATGCAGTCAATTTTCAATGACTGTCTCAGATAAGTCACCAAAACTGGGAAACCACTAAAGGAAGACTGTGGGAGATTTTGTCCTAACTGTGCTGTGTTGACCCAAATGGGCGAAATGTATTAAATTCGGAAAGACTGCTTTGGATCTTTCCGAGTTTACCGGGAGAAATCTCGCATTGCTCTCATGAGATTTCTCAAGATCGAGTTTTTCAATTTTTCTAATTTTTTTTTTGACGGAAAGGTAGTCATATTTTACATTAGCAGCATGACTGCCTTTCCATTGAAAAATTGGGATTGAAAACCCTATCCCGTAATCTTGCAAGAACAATGCGAGATTTCTCCTACTAAACTCGGAAAAACGCAGAGTGGTCTTTCTAAGTTTAATAAATTTCACCCTAAAATATCAACTGGAGGTTTAGCATGGGAGCAAGTTGCAGGGAGGAAAGTGAAAGTATCCTTACTGATGGTTTTGCAGCAGTTGAAAGCCCTGACAAGCATTAAGTACCTATTTACATACAAAGATGTACACTTCTGCAAAATATATAAACACTTACATACACATATATGGGGAAATATTTAGTGTTGCCACTAACAGAACAGAAATAAATTGAGCGTCTAATATGCACGTAATATTACAATTGTATTGATTACATCAGAGTATTAGCTATTTTTGAAAGTTTTATTTATATTTTGTCATGGCATATTGATAGAATGGCAAAAGGAGCTGGATGGGCACAGTAAATTCCATCAAGCAGCAGTAATTAGTATATTAATAAAGTGTGTGAATTTTATAAGCAATAATGTAGATTATGGGCACTTGAATTTTCCATTCAAAACAGTGTGGCATTCTTACCTATTCTAATACAATACAACTCCATCCTCTTGTGTCAATCACAACCTGGCACTTAAATTGATTTCACGCTTGTAAGTGAGTACACTTGTAAGGTATAATGCACTTTTCCCATGTCTGTATTATATTTGTATTGCTGAATTGTACAGCGCTGCATACATTTGTGGTGCTTTATAAATAAAATTAAACATACATACAATATATAGATGTGGCTAGTATCAGATTACATATAATTAGCATACTGTAATGTCCCTTCACTGCTTGATTATGAAAACACGCACAATTTGATTCTATAGGTGCTGTGCTGCATGTATAGGCAAACGGATGGTAATCTAATATTGGTTAGATCATTCCCTCTAAGATTACTGGTTACCATGCTAGCCAGGGGAGCAAACTCTGCCGTCTCATCCAGAGCTAGAGACATAGGGGTTATTCACTAAAGTCTGAATTGTTGTGTATAGGTGTGAATTCGCCTGATAAAGACAGTCGCAATAGGCTGCTACTGTCGCAGTCGAGTCTTTATAATGAGAATATTGTCGCAGCCGTGACTTTATTATGGGAAAATTGTCACAATCTTAACATTAAAACATTGTCGCGACTTTACAATGGGGAAATTGTCGCGGATTTGCTATGGGAATCCGCTCTTTGCGAATTTGACAGTCGTATTCGCACCTTAGTGAATAGCTCCCATAGTTACAAATTTACTACAGAATAAGGGTAGTTAATGGCATTCCATGTCTGCACTAAACATAGACCACTTTGGCATAACAATCGAGATCTTCATGGCATCCACTAAAGACGTATAAATCTCATTTATAGACAGTACAGTACATTAGAAACAAGTGGACCCTTACACAGACTGGAGCACAAAGTGACAGGTACAGCTAAAGTTAAAACTTCTGCTTCTTTTCCCCGATGTATTTTCACTCCTAAGAAACCTTAGGTGGGAAACTACTTACCTCTTCTAGTCCTGCGCAGGAAATGTACAAATACACACACACCTTGATGCGCGTGCTCGCCTACATTGCACACCTGAGCGCGCGCCGGTCACGTTTGGAACGCACGCACGAGACTGCGCTTTTTGGAACGCATGCGAGATGACGTTATTTTCTGCAATTCTTTTTTTTTTTTTTTTTTTTTTAAACTTTCTATTTCGACCCGCCTCGTGACCAGCCAATGGGACGGCGAGTAGGTATCTCTGCTCTGATTGGCTGAATGTTGAATTCTTTGAGGAGACTTGTTTGTTGCTGTTGTAAATATGGGAAACGGGAGTGAGGAAGCAGAAGGTGAGTGTTTAGAAATGATTCGTGTCAGCTTATACTGCGCACACAGAGTTAGCAGCCAATGTTTAACCCTGTTAAAGGGGGCGTATAGGGCGGTAAATACGGGGGGAACGTTTGGGTTAGGTTTTTATGTGGTTTAACCATTATCTGGGGTAGGGCGAGCAATTTCACCTAAGTCTATAGGTCTCGCTGCTCGGGTGTAATTCAACTGTGAATACCTCAGGACTTAAAGGACCACTAACCCAATTAAAAAAAACCCCAAATTGTATAGAGGTGGTAGTTACTCAGTACAGCGCTTATAAAAATGTTATCTCTCAAATTCATACAGTCATTCATTTGTATTGCTTTCTTTCTGTTCTTATCTTTACTCACTGGGATTCCGGGCCCACCGAGAGGCTCAGCCCCAAACATATAGGGAGTTACTCACTGAGGTGCGAATTCACAAACAGCGGATTCCCAGTCTAAATTCATGGAAATCCCCATTGTAAAGTCGTGACAAATTTTTAAAGTTAATTTTGCAACTGCGACAATATTCTCATTATAAAGAGGCGACTGCCTTTATCTGGCGTATTCGCACCTATACGCAACTATTCGGACTTTGGTGAATCACCTCCATAATGTCTTGTGGTGTGGCCAGCAGCGGGAGATCATAGCCATGTAGGGTTGGCCTACCTCAGGGCCCACCAGGAATTTTCCCAGTTCCCCGGCAGGACAGTCCAACCCTATCTTTACTGATAGCTGCCTTGTTGTTAGACCTCACTCCAGTTTTCTCCTAAAGCCCAATTTTTCAAGCTAAATAGCTAAATATCATACTTTCCAGACACAATCTAAAATTTTTGAAATCACAGATTGGATATTTAGTAAGTATAAATGCATTTCAGGCATTTTTAATTGTTGGTCTTACTGTTCTTTTAAAGGAACAGCCCAAATCTCCAGCAGTGAATTCTCCATCTAATTTGTCCTAGTAAATTATGTAGTTTTGCAGTGTAAATTGTTTACTTATTTACATTGGTTTTACATCTACTTTCTTACAAAAGTCCTTTCTCTTTATTTTCCTTCCTCTTCAGCTGGGCAGTGTGGAATTTCATGCCAACAGGAATATTCAGTAGGGGTTGCAGTGGCTCCACTACGGACCGTCTGCAGCACCACAGTGCCTGGGATGGGGACCTTCCCCATTCCCCTAAATCAACAGGAAGAAGAGGCACTCAGTGCTTATCCTGCACTGTAAATGATTTGATTCTAATGCTTGATAATTCTAACATAAACAGAAGTAGCTCTTAGAAATTGCATTCATGCAGGACTCTGATTGGTTATTAAGAATTATGAATTCTTTCTGTCACTGATTTAAAATTCCAAACTGAACTGTTAAAGAGGATGTAGGTTTCTGAGAACTGGAGCTTCAGTAAGAAACTGTTTGTAAGTTTCAAAGGATGGAAATAAATAACTATTCCAGAAAACATTGATTTATCATTGACAAAATGGATAGACAAAGAACTGTTGGTGCCTAAATTCCTTCTTTGTTAGAAAAGTTGATTGCTGTAAATGTAACCTTGCTTCCCATTTTTTCACAGTGTGTTTTATATTTAAATTTTCTGCTAACAATTTTTGGTGTGGTCCTCACTTATTTATATAAGTTGTTGTGTTAGTTAAGCACAAATAATTTGTTATACAACAACACATTATTTCATAGTGCATTTACTATTTAAGAAGACTGAGGGGGTAATTCACCATTGTGCGAAGTGAGCTCCGGATCCTTTGGCTCACTTCGCGCATGGTGTTATGCGCTCGCTGATGTCCTGCACGTGGACATCAGCGAACGCTTTAAAGGGATTCTAGTCTCGGCAAGAACACTTGAGTTGCCTTGCCGAAACTGGAATCCCTTTAAAGCGTTCACTGATGTCCGCGTGCAGGACATCAGCGAGTGCATAACACCATGTGCGAAGTGAGCCAAAGGATCCGGAGCTCACTTCGCACAATGGTGAATTACCCCCTGAGATTCAAGAATTGTTATATAGTAAAATTGAGATAATTTTTCATCCACAGGTACAGAATTATTAAATATTCTGTATAGTGGGTATGCCAATCATTTACAGGAGAAATTAGAATTTAGCTCCCCTTTAACCTTAATATGCTGTTTATCATAATTTTTCAAAATATTCATATGAAAAAATATAAATTATGGGATTTAAAATTTCTAGCAATTTTTAAAAACCTGTATAAAGGGAATAGAAAATGTATACACGAGGATTGATTTATCCTAGGAGATAAATTGTGTACTTTGGAAATTGTGGCATATGTGTAATAAAGTGACAAAACTTTTGCATTTGTGGTTTAAAATGCAGCCAGGATCAAAATACGCAAAGGATTATGGGGGGAATTCAGCAAACAGCGAAGTGAGCTACGATGCATTTGGCTCACTTCGCAAATGGTAGTATGTGCATGCTGATGTCCTGCGCGCGGACATCAGCATGCGCGTTTAAGGGATTTCCGTCTTGGCGAGGCAACTTTTTTGCTCTCGCCGAGACGTAGCTCACTTCGTAGCTTGCTGAATTCCCCCCTATGCTTTTATTTGCCTTATAGGCAATGAGCCCACTAAAAGGTGTTATGGAGTATTTTTATGTAAAGCTCTCTGTGTATTATGATAGATCTCTTCTTCTGTTTGCTTTCTAATTTATCTGTGTGTCCAGGCTATTCAATTTGGTTTTCTGTGCATAAAAATTTTTAACGTTTTTTTTAATTTTTTTTGGTAGGTCCAGATCAGTTGTATGTAGACAGCACATCAAGTCTTCATGTACTGATGAGTGCTGTTTGGCAAGTAATAAGGAAGAGAGAGATACAGCACTTTAAGAAAGTTCTGGAATTTCTGGATTTAATCCACTCACAGGTTCCCGGATTACTGTGTTACAGGCACCATGCCAAACTGAGTGCTGGTCTCAGAGGAAAGGTGAGTGGTTGAGTGAAGCCATCTGTACAGTCACACAAATCCAATCCTCTACAATCTCCTTCACTCTTCTTTTATGTTTTCCACAGATGGTGCTTCAAATGGTTGAGAACACCACCTCCTTGATGGAAATTTTAAAAACACTTAACCTCTACTTCCCCCAAATGTGTCCTGAAGATACAAGACCAGTAAGACCCTGATTTCAAATTACCTTTACTAATAAACTAGACAAGCAGAATTTATTTATATGGGCACAGGTCTAATGGCCAAATATCTGTTGTTTTTGCTAGAAAATATTGGATTCTGTATTGTTTACATAGAAACATAGTAGGGTTATGTAAGTGTTATTGCTAAATCTTCTGTACTCTTATTTGTAGGTGTCAGCAAGGCAAATTTTGTGTTCTTGTGTAGATATGCCCACTTTTTATTTGTACTGTATGTTTTGTTATTGTTATTATTTTTGTTATGTATAGGTTGTCTTTCATGCCAGTATGCTAACATTATGAGTAGAACATCATGTTATGGTTACTACGTCAGTTCATATCTAGCTTACATTGTTCACAGAGCACAGAAGCTGCTATATGGTGCTCCACCTCTAAGCTGGTTTGTTTGAAGATGGTGGCCTTTGCCAGTGAGGGCTCATGAAACACTCTGTAAGTGGAGTGTCACATACAGACTTTGCCATGTAAAAATGTTAACATTGCAAATATCCCCTTTTCTTATGCAGAGGTCCATAAAAATTGTATTTCTGTGATACCCTTGGTATCTAGGTTTGATGAGTAATTTTTTAGACAACTATGCCTATTCCTAATCATATTATAAAACATAAGCTAAAAAAAGAGCATACTTTTATACAAATTGTCAGTTTTCAGGTACACATACAGGAAAAGCACCACCACAGTCTATTATCAGTTTACCTAAATTAAATGAGAAATAAGGAATACATAAATTACATAATTATACACAGGCACTTATTCAAACTGGCAACATTTCTGTTACAATGTGCTTTTTATTCTTTAGATTTCATGCAGCCAAGCCGTTGCTTTTTGCTTTAGGTGTCAAGGGATCATTCTAAACTCCTGCGTTGCCATCTTCACTTCCGTAAGTTAATTCTTCACATGATTCGGGATGACCATTTCCGTAGGAATTACATAAAGGTGAGTTCCATGGAGGCCACAGTGTTCCACAGTTTAAGGACCTGCCTTGATCTTCCAACTCCAAAGTTCTTTAAAATGCATACAGTGGATTAGTTTTAGTGCTGAACCATCTCATCAAAAATCTTTTGCCAAAAATTTTAAATCATGAATGCATTTGTCCTGAAAGAGACAAATCTTTTAAATTTAGCCTAGGTATCCCACCTTTGAGACCAGAGAACTAATTCCTGGGTAATCTTTGTAATTTTAGATGGCCTAACTGAAAATAATTGCTGCATGTATAGTACAAAAGCCAACTGTTTCCTTATTTGTCAAAGCCTTATTTTTTTTCCTGCATTTAAATTGTAAAATGTTTTCATGCAGTGAAACCTGCTTGGATTTGATACATCTGTAGAACTCAGGGAAACATGTAATGGGGCAGACTTTACAGAGATCAAATAATCCATAGTAACCTATCAGAGGGTACATTTTAGAATTCTAGCTCCTATTTACCAGTGAATGCTAAGTGCTGATTGGTTGTTATGGGTTACAAGACCTCTGTAAAAGAATGACAAAATCCTTTCATTGCATCCAAAGAAATCCGCTGTTATCATTTTTTGAATACTTACAATTCTCTGTCTTATTAGACCTTTTATTTTAGTTTTCATATCCTATTATTTGCAAATGAAAAATGCTGACACACTCCTTTCTGTTGATGTTTGCAAACGTCTTTGATCTGTTGCAAATACAATAAGTTCCCTATTTTATCAGATCTATCGTGTTTGAACTGTAACGCAGATTAGCATTATTAAGTGTTATTTGACTCTTATGGTAATCACAAATAGTACAACACTTTATTCTTTAATGGCATTAAAGAAGAAGTAAGACTTTGATCAATGTGATGCAAAAATGTTATTGCATTTACCCAAATTTACAGTACTACAGTAGTAGCCTTAGGAGACTAGCTCTATGAGACTAATGACTGTGGTTGACTAAATGATACACTGGCATTCTTTCTCTAAACCTTTAGTGTCCCTTCAATCTAACATATGAAACATGCAAAACTGTTTTTATTATAATAGAAATTGACATGTAAACACTGAATAAAAATGGAGGGTCCCTTAGTATCCTCTCTTCTTCATGTTACTCAAATACGTAAGCTCAGCTACAAGGATGATAATTACTATAATAATGCATTGCTGCTCTCTACTAGTGCGATGTTATTACAATAAAATTTAGTTGTAGGTGGTCCAAGCCAGGGACTTATTTGGCCCTTGCTTCTTACTTTTTCCTGTTACCCTATTCAGTGCAGGGAGTTCATAAGGTGGCAGCGTCATTAGTTATCGACATGGTAACAGGAGTCTTGCTCATTCGCTGGCAAACCCTATGCCCATAGCTTGGTGAATAGAGGGGCTAAGGATTTTTTTTTCTTCAATCTAATTTTAACAGAGGAGGATTGCTGCTTTCATTTAAATCACAGATTTTACCTTGATGTCTCCAAATGCTACTTAAGTTAATGACCACCATTACAGGTGTTAATTTAATGTGCTGCATACATTATCCTTAGTATTTCAAATCATTTGTGTGAAAAATCTCCCTAATTCTAGTGCTTGGAAGTAACATTTTCAGAGTTAAAGCCCTACCTTTCATTTATCTCATGACAAAGCATTGGTCCACAAATGTACCAACCCTCTTTATAGTTGGATGATAGTTAAGAGCATTTCATCCTTAAGTCCTGCTTTTTCTGCCTACCAAGATGGTGTCCGCAAAATTGCCACTTATCTTAAACTTCAGTAACTTGGTACAAGTTAGAGTTATCTGAAAAATTATACTAAAGTAGTGTTCTTTTCCTTTTTCCTTTTGGTAAAAGGAAAAACTGCCCTACTGCTGGATTTAAATTAATAATTGATGATAATAAAGTTTTCCTATATATATATATATATATATATATATATATATTATATATCTATCTATTTTGTACACAGAGTTGGTGTTATGATTTAGATTTTTTCTTCAGACACATACAGTGCCTACAAATAGTATTCAACCCCCTGCAGGTTTGATAAGATGCAAATAAGTTAGAGACTTCAAACAAGAGCAGGATTTATTAACA
>WMED01020405.1:0-12168 GCA_019650415.1 Pipa parva
TCCCATCCATTGATGGAAATCAGGATATTCTCCTCTATAAAGAAAATACTGGTATCCTCTATAGTTAGGATCTTCATAAAGGATCCAGTTGCCGTTTTCCACTCGTATGGAGTTACAACGCCTAAAATATGAGGACAAGTCGGAGCATTCTGATTGGCACTCATAGGAGCGACCCTGGAAGTTTCTGTCCTCATAGAAGATGATCTGTTGAGGCAAATGAAATAAAAACAAATAAATTGCTTTGTCGAATAACATATTCTTGACTTTTAGCTTTATTGAGGATCTAGACTAAATTCTACTTTACTTCCACAATTCACTCATAGAAGCCATTATATTCCGTCCTTGTAGGAGGTGATCTGTGGAAGGAAATTTTAATGAAACCGAAATATTCTAATTAAGCTGTATAGTATCATTTTTTCCTGGTTTATTTTAGGGAACTGTATTCTAAATAAAAACATGTTCTTTTAACTTCGAATACATCTCTTCTAAATGAATATAGAAACTTAAACTAACTGCAAAGCCAAATCTAACTGATGTTTATAGATCCTTTGGACAATGATTGAACCACCAGGTCGCTCACTGTGGAAGTGAGTTTGCCAACGACAGCATTTGCGCTTGAGTAGCAGTTATCAGAAAACTGTATCAATTTGACTGAAAAAAGGTTCATTCCACATAGTGACCATTCAACTAAGTATACAGAGAATGGAGATCTGCTGGTCTACCTACTTTATGAGACAGATCATTGTGGCCTAATTTCATCCCGCTATGCTCTGATAGAAGCAAATGGCATCAGATGTGGGTTTATTGTGTAGTGTGGCACAATCAGTCGAACAGTAGGAGCCCTACCATCAACCCCCTAATTTGCCATTTTGATAGAATTCTATACATTACACCTTGACAGTTCCTTTACTTTGGCAAACTGACACCTGATGAACTGACAAATAATCTGTTCACACGCATGCAAAGTGACGCAAAGTGACGCAAAGAGTTTTGTAAGTTTGCGACCGTCGTACGCATCCAAATTGGTTGCGATCAGGAAGTGGCAAAAAGATGCAAATTCTAAAATTGACAAGACTGTTTAGACTATTTATGATTAAACCCCTCTGTGTATTACCCACCTTTATATATCTTCCCCCATTTTCCACACTGCCAAATAAACACATTTTTTACTATCTATGACTTCTGTTCTGCAAACTATTTCAGCGATTATCCTTACAGTACCTTTCCCATTTTGAGCGATGCTTTGATTGCCCAGGCAAGCAGTGAGATTAAACTACTAGACTGGGTGTATATATATGCCTATTTCTGCTGATGTTTAAACAAACAGAGTGTAATGCTGACATTATTTTTCTGCTCTGTAAGGTCAAGGCATATTTGATGTATGCAGTATTTTGCTGGAATGCGCCTGTTATTGTCCTGCTCGTAGGGATCTGCTTGCATCTGCATTACATAGTATTGCACAAATGAAAACAGAAAGACTATAAGCAATTTCCCCGTAAAACGGGCAACACCTTTTTATAAAATTATATCTAATGCAATGGATTTCGCTTAGTTCTTTAAATAGATCTCCGTGCAAAATCTATTTTATTAGCCTGGATTAGATTGGATTTGTAGCATGGTAGGGACAGTTTCCTACCTTAAAAACATTTTAAAAGCTGTATGTTTAAGGTATGATGTCATCACAGAGCATATTTAGTGACCTCACCTGCTGAAGCAAATTTGCAATACTTTGTGCCAGTTTGCCCGTGCTGTAGTAAATTCAGTTTTGCATATTCATTAATAGTGGATTTTCAAGGTGATGTCACAAATTGCAGTAGTTTCTATGCTTAGGGGATTATTCATGATAATGAGAACAGTTCCTTAAAGGCCTGAATTCGCATTCTTTCGCCATCCCCCCGTCATATTTGGGCATTCAGTAAACTCTTTGCATCGGTGTGCACAAGTAACTAGACTAGACTATTCATCAAGTGTTGGAGTCTGATAAAGTAGCACATTCACCAAGCATACTGAGGCCCTTATTCACCAATGTGCGAAGTGAACCGCGATGTGTTCGACTCACTTTGCACATTGTATTATGCGCATGCTGATGTCCGCGTGCAGGACATCAGTATGCGCATAACACAATGTGCGAAGTGAGTCGAACACATCGCGGCTCACTTCGCACATTGGTGAATAAGGGCCTGAGTCCCTTATATCTAAACCGCTTGGGATTGGAGCATTCTGTAAAATGACTTGAGGGATAGGCTAATGGCAGACTCATAATTCTTCTGGCATTGAGGGAGTTATTCAATAAAGTGAGAATTCGACTGCCAAATTCTCAAACAGTGGATTTCATTGGTAAATCCCACAACTGCGACAATTCTCCCACTGTAAGATCGCGACCGATTCAATTTTAAAAGTTACGACGGCGACCATACTGTATTCCACAGTAAAATTGCGACTGTAACAATATTCTCATAATGAAACCGCAACTGCGACGGTAGCAGTCTATTGCGACTGTCTTTAGCTGGCAAATTCACACCTTTATGCAACAATTTGGACTTTAGAGAATAACCCCCAAACATGTTAACTCCCCATTGCTGCAGTCTAAAAGGAGTGGGATTAAACAGTTCCCCCTGTTTGTATATAATGATATATACATTCTGTTATATAAGGCATTTTCTTAAGCGCAATATAGGAGGAGTCTGGGTAGTTGTTTAATTTAATTCCACACAAGCTTTATTTCAGTAGTGTTTCTATAGTGATTGTATGTACATATGTGTAAGTGAACTTTATTTGTTACTTCCAGTACATTTCTAAACATAATGACTGCCTGACATTTTTCTGATTAAAACCAGTCTGACACTTAGTGGTGCCCTCCGCCGATCAAAGCGCTATTAGTGCTTCCACGTCAATGTAAGTAATATAGTGCTGGACCTTAGCACTGAATTAATTACATTGACACGAGAGCGTTATTAGCGATCTGAGTGGTGCAGTCAGTGTCAGACTGACTTTAATTATTAGATGTGTAGGAATGACACTGTACCAGCTGAAGCTGTTTACAGCAAGTGACCAAAGGCAATCATTTCACTCTCCATAACCTTATTTCTCATTCCTTTATTTATGGTATTTTTATGGAGCTGACACATTAAACAGTGCTTTACAGAGATCAGTCCCTGCTGTTGTGTAGCGGCATTACTACAAGCAATGCCTTCCTGCCCAAAAAACCCATCCCTCCAGTTATCAACATTGTCCTAATCCCACTTATTCTATGTAGCGATATGCTTTAATTGCTACATGTAGCATTATTTGTTGGCCAATGTAACAATACAGATTTTGGGGTTTATACTTGAAAGATCGAATTTGACTGTCAAAGTAAATTCGCGTCACTTCAGGTCGCTATGCTCCGATCGTTGCAAATTCACTTCTCTTTATTCACTAAGCAGTGGATTTCCATTGCGAAGAAGGGAACAGCGTTGGACGTGGTTTCTTGCGCAGCCATCTGTAGTGATGAGAATCCCACCTGTGAAGGGAAGTGACATCATCCTCAGGACATCCCACTTACTGTATTCAGTGAATAATACATCCCTTTCTATGTCCCCATAGTTCATGTTGTCCCTTAGTCGCAGTCTTTATTGCCACTTTTATGTGAATAGTTGCTTTACTCCTAACAAGAACCCTGCCATCAGACCTCTTATTCACCACTCTGATCTGACAAAGGAAAACTAGCAAATTCGGAATAATACGCCTTGCTGAATTCACTACTTCGACAGTCTCCAACACTTGGTGAATAGGTGAGTTACCTGCGTACACACACACTGCAAATCATCATTAGTATTCAAACTGATTGAGAATTCTTCACATCGCAGAGTTTGAAGCATAGGCAAAGATGGAATAGTGGCGAATGAATCCAGCTTTATGCAGATTCTATATATTGTGAGAGGAAACCTAAAAAAAAAGTAGAGAGAAAATCTACAAACTCCAAGCAGATATCCACCAAGGTGGAACTGAACCCAGGAACCCATCATGTGATAACCATGAAACCACTGTATAAACTTAATAGGGATCTCCAGCCTCTAGGTGTCAGGGCTATATTTAATGGAGAACTATAGCTTGTTTCTCCTAGGGGGTGATTCCTAAGGGGGTAGGGTGGAAATACTTACCGATAGGGATTTTAGGTTCCATTGCTTATTCCTGCTCTCTCTAAGAAGCCAATTAATTTCTGCTCTGCGCAGCAATGTAATCTTCTTCGCTTCCTGTTCCTGTGTGATTTTGGCAAATTGGGCAGACGCAGAAGCAGAATTCTGATGTTGAGTGACATTGTCTCCTTGGTATTTAGGCCACCAGTCTTGCTCAATTTTTACATGAATTTCAATGGAAGACCATTCCTAGCTCGTATTGGTAAATATAAAATAAGTCAAATGGCACCAAAATAAGAACAATCCTCAATTCGCAACTTTCATTAAAATACGCTTTGTCATTTTAACACATGATAAATAAATACTTAAAGCGTTGATGCATTCTCAGCAAAAAGTCAATAGTCAGACAGCCATTCTTGTGTGGCTAAGTTGATATGCAGGAAAGACTCTCCAATCAGAATTCTACATTTATGTCTTGCTGCTTAACACACCTGTATGTGTTAATTCATCTCAGCTCCAAAATAGTTAAACACATATTCTTTAAACAGAGCTGTTTTCTGTGCCTTTGTCTTCCAGGTCACTTCTTCCTGAATTAGTTTAATATGTACTTATGAAACAGCGGAGTAATGTGTAGCTTGCAACCCACGGTGAGTAATGATGCTCCCTTTCAAATAAACCGTGAAATGATTCGGGAGAAGAGTAGGCGGGTGCCGAGAACACTGAACCGGCCACAGTTTGAGATCTTAGGATTTCTGTTACCAGATGTGATGGGTCAGAGGCAGCTTAGAATCGGGAACATCAAACGGGTCATCATAGCATATTGCAGAAGTTTACATTCTCTGAAAGACAGGCACACAGCTAAGGCAGCGGGGTTGGATTCAGATGCAGGTGGAAAATCTAAGTACAGATAATAAATAAACAAAATTGTACATGTTTTGGTACATAAGAATGAAGGGAATATTTATCGCAAATACGAATAGTCTTGTGGATTTTTGAATTTGAAGCAATTAGACACTTCGTCAACTTTGCATATTTAGCAAAGATCCTGTAGAGAATTAGTTCAAGACTTTACACTGACTGTGTTGTTACATACCGCTTCCTGTCTATTAGCCATGAATGTAACAAGTCTTTGAGTATTTGTCTATTTCTCAACATGACAATTTGCAAAAATCGTACTGGTGTGAATACATCAAATGGAAATGGATAATTGGGGGGCTTATTTCAGCGTGCTCTTTAATCTTCTGGTGACAATTCGCTTATGAGGCTAAGAAAATGTGACGATCAAGTGCCAGCATAATCTAGGAATTGTCTTCTTCTGGAATGTAAACATAAGTGAAGTTGATGCTACTGTTCTCTGGTGATCGATATGCATCAAAATAGGTGAAATTGCCCTCTCATAATTAATTGTGTCCAAAATGTTGGACATGGCAGCGTTGTCTTCTTTAAACAGGTCCATGTGAAGTCGCTTTGCGACAAGACACCTATTCGAGAAATATTCGCTACAACAGGTCTTCGCCTGACTTAAGAAAGTATTAGGTGACAAAATGGCTTTAGTGCCGTGACAATACACTAAATAATGAATATTATATTTATATTATATGATATATAAAATACAGGATCTGAATGGAAAAATAAGTCATGAAAAAGAATGATAAATTGAATATCATCCCTCAGAATAGCCGATGATCTAATTGCCGGAGTGAACTATACATGGAATGTGTGGGAATGTGTCTACCGTTTCATGGACTAATTATTATACCATTTTCCCCTTATGATTTAAAAAAAGAACACCAGAAACACAACATAAATTAGGAGGTATTTTATTGGGCCTGCAAGTAGAAAGCACACTAGTAATTCCTCAACCTTATTACAAGAGACGTAGACGTCTAAAGGAGCCAATTCTATGGTTCATAGTTCCCCAATCATTATATTGTCTGTACTCTCCCGGTCGCAGGTAATACTGACGTCCCCTGTAGTTCGATTCTTCAAAGAATAACTCCTTCGTCTGACCATTGAAGTCTTCCCTCTCAAAACCTTGGTGATTTTGAAGAAACAAAATAAGTCATCATGAATAATACAGAGAAATTTCAAAAAGATTAGCTTCTTTTCAGACTGCATGAAATATATTTTACGATATTTTCTGATACTTGTGTGGAAAATTGAAAGCATTGTCTTCAATTAAGCCTGTTTAATAATAATAATCTTCAGTCTCATAAATAATCTTTTGTGTCTTATTGTTTGAGATAACATTAGAAGTTTTTGAAACTAAGAACTGAAAGACATTACATCCTTGGCTGCTATTAACTTACACCTGATCTTTTTAAGGCTTTTGGAACCACCCCTGCAAGATATCCCATGAAGAGGCAAGTAGGGGCATTTGCTCCCCAGATTATACCTTGTCAGTTTGCAAGGTTGGAGCTACCGACTACTGACAAACATGTGAAAAATGACCAAAAGCGGGAGAAAAATGGGGGCGAAAAGGTAATTTTTAAAAACTCTTGGCCCATTTTTGTGGTGAAAAATGGATGAAATGGTCAAAAAAATTATTTTTGACTTTAGTAAATTTCACCCTTAGGGGGTTATTCACTAAGGTGCGAATTCGACTGTCGAATTCACAATCAGCGGATTCCCATAGCAAATCTGCTACAATTTCCCCATTGTAAAGTCGCGACAATTTTTTAATGTTAAGATGGCGACAATTTTCCCGTAATAAATTCGCGACTGCGACAATATTCTCATTATAAAGACGCGACTGTGACAGTAGCAGCCTATTGCGACTGTCTTTATCTGGCGAATTCGCACCTCTACGCAACAATTCGGACTTTGAATAACCCCCATTATACCTTGCTCCAGCAGTTAGTAAAATTGGGTTGTGCACTGCTTCTTGAGTGTGTGCAGTGTGTACTTCCTGTAGTATATGGTAGAAATGGTAGACACCAGTTGTTCACACATTTATTAGAGTATTTAAAGACCATAAGTGGGTAGATTTCTAATGTTTTGACAAATGTCATTTTTTCAGAATTTTGGAACTAGACGTGCACCATTTTGCAATGCAAAGTCAGATATGCTCTTTGTCCTTTACTGACCGTTAAGTTTGTGTTTCAGGTGGGTGCAGAGTGTTCCTGGCAAGTGTCACCAATAAGTTTCAGTGCTGTGCTTTATTTGTAATTGGTACAGGTATTCCCACTTGACAGGAGATGTTGGGAGTTATATTTTATCATCAGCTGTTAGGGAGGCAGGTTAAGTGTCTCTGCATTAATTACATCAGAAGCACAATGCAAACAAAAGGAGGTCTGTCAATCAAGGAAAAGATTGAGCTTACTTACCAATGCAAAATTACATTCTTATAGTCTTAGAATTGGTGTTTGCTTAGAATTTCCTCAAAGCAAAACAAATGAAAGATCCCTTTTAATTGACTTGTTCAAATCAAACCCTGGTTCTTTCAGGAGAAAAAGGTTATCAGAGTGAATAAGCCGGCTTCATATAGTGAAACACAATACCCATTATCCACCTCTGTCTCAGTTACTGGCGGAAATTAAAATGTGATCCTCAAAGGCCATGAACTTAATTGAAAATAAAATTATTTGAAAAAACAATGAATAAAGGTAAAAACACATGATTAATATTAATAGTCTGAGTTAAAGTAATAAGGGCGAAATTTATTCAAGAGCAGTCTTTCCGACTTTACCAAGAGAAATCTCGTTTTTGTTCTCTCGAGATTTCATTCGAGATCTCGAGTTTTTGAATTTTTTTCCCCATGGAAAGGAAGTCATGCTTTACATTCGTAGCAAGGTTACCTTTCCATGGAAAATATCAAAAATTCAGGATCGCGAAACTTAATCTCGTGATCTCGAACGAAATCTCACGAGAATAAAATGAGATTTCTCCCAGAGCGGTCTTTCCTACCTTAATAAATTTAGCCCTAATTAGTGTTAATTCTAGAAAAATACTAATCATTTTCAGTTTTATTTGAAAAACTGGAGCTTCAACAACTCCAATTTAATTATCTATCTTTTTGTGGGGTGAGTTCCCATACAAGGTGCAAACTAGTGATCTAACCCTTAGCAACCAACCAGACACTCAGTTTTAAGTTGTTCTTGAAACTCTGCGGCCATTCTGGGTATTGTAGCAACTAACTAAATTTCCATTTCTGAATAATGGATAAAATACGCATCACTATGATTAGAAATTTGTTTTATTCATTTTTATTTTGTTTGTTTTTTTTACTTAAAAAAAAAAAATGTGTTTCATTATTTGTAAAGAGTTTCGATTCAACAGCGAGTTTAAATTATCGCCAACATTTGCTTAACTCATTTCTATTTCTGACTCGGATCATTTTCTAAATAATAAAATGGATTCGCCGGAAGCTTTAAAAAAAAAAAAAAAAAAAATCTAATCAGGTTTAACGCAAAGCACAAGGTAAGTGATATTTTTTCTGTGACTGTATCTGTCCTTTCCGATCTTACTGTGACCTATATCACGGGCATCAGCGACACTTTCTTTAAATTTAAATTCCAAGTGCAATCATCTATTTGTATGCTCAGAGAATAAATGTAACATGTCTTACATGTGTATCCTCACCAGGGTTGAAGTCAGGTAACGGATTATTTTGTATTAGTGCATAATAACATGGAGTGGCTATAAATTGGTTACTTGCATATGAAACGGAAGGAGCCAGCACATTTTTTCAAGAACTTTATTTAATATATGGTTGAAGAAGCAGAAGACAAGGCAATTAGTTCTCTTGGTTTAGTAGAAATGATGGACACGTCTAAAGGAGCCAATTCTTGGGTTCACGACACCCCAATCATTGTATCTTCTGTACTCTCCAGGTTTCAGATAGTATTGACGTCCCCTGTAGTTGGGTTCTTCATGGAACATTCAGTAGCCTTCCATCACATTGCAAGAGTGGATAAAACGGAACTGCTTGAAGACATGTGGACAATCGTCCTTGAAGTCCTTCATCTGACCTCTGAAGTCTTCCCTCTCATAGATCCTCATTCTAAATAAACCTTGGTGATTTTGAAGAATGAATATATGTTAATGGTAATGTAGAGTATATTTATTGGCAAAGGGTTTCAGTATGTGTCATGTTTCTAATGATAAATGAAAAATATCTTCTATAGTTAGCCCTGCCTATAAAAATATTAGCATTTCAAATGACATTAAATTATACAGCAAGAACATTTGGTGGTTTCAAAATAAACCACTGAAGATTTAGAAATATAATATTTTCTTCTTCCTTGGCAATTACGCAAATCCCACTAAAAACATACTAGAGCAAAAAAGCCATAAAGCACTTACATGAGGACTCAGCCAACATGACCTTATGGAGTCGTTGATGGAAATTAGGATGTTCTCTTTTATAAAGAAAATACTGGTATCCTCTGTAGTTGGGATACTCATAAAGTTGCCGCTTTCCACTCATATGGAGTTACAACACCAGTGCAGTTGCTCAGTGGTTAGCACTGCTGCCTTGCAACACTGGGTCCTGGGTTCAATTCCACCCTGGTCTTCATCTGCATGGAGTTTGTATGGGTTTCATCTGGGCACTCCGGTTTCCTCCCACAATACAAAAACATACATCTGTGCTTGTCTTTCTGTGTGACTGAATAGGGAAACTAGATTGTAAAAGCGCTGCATAATATAATAGCGCTATATAAAAATGAATAAATACAAAAATACATGTCGGAGCATTCTGATTGGGGGGTTATTCACAATCGACTGTCGAATTCGCAAATAGCGGATTCCCATAGCAAATACGCGACAATTTCCCCATTGTAAAGTCACGACAATTTTTTAATGTTAAAATTGCATTATTTTCCCATAATAAAGTGACCACTGTGACTGTGACAATATTCTCATTATAAAGACGCAACTATTGCGAATGTTTTTATCTGGCGAATTCACACCTATACGCATCAATTTGGACTTTAGTGAATAACCCCCTGGCACTCATAGGAGCTACCATGGAAGTCACTGTTCATGTAGAGAGGCAAATTTACAACGAAATAAAATCATTTTTCAGCTTAATTTGAATTCATCTAGGTTTCAAACTGATTTGAATAACCAACGTCGGTTGTCAATGAAATATTGACAATAAATTTAAAAAAGTTTATTTTAAAATAACTACTGTTAGAGCAAAAATAAAGTTTACAGTCCCTCCAGTGTATTCCATTGTCTCATATAATCTACTCTAGGAAGGCGTCATATGGCATGATTATAAATGATCTTTTAAAAGAGCTGTAGAATCATTTTTCTTTTAAATGATAATTCTCGTGTCTTTTAAAGTGACTGCCATTTGCCTGCATTCTGTTTCACAATCTTTGCGATGCGTCGTTCGTTGCATTTTATAAAGTGTGCGTTTTTTTTTTTTTACTCAATATCATTGTGTATTCAGTATCAGGAAAGGTCTGTCCCCTTGTGACATCACCTTTATAACAGAGATTCTAGAAATCGTTGTAATGGGAAATCAATCATCTCGGTCATAGAAGCTTTATTTAAACCATCTGTTTGTTGATTAGCGCAGTAACTTGAGACTGAAAAAAACTAGTGCAAGGCTGGAGAATCCAAGACCCGCGGTATAAAAACAACACACATAAAGGTACGATACTATTTATAAGTACAATAAATAGTAGTAAGTATGAAGGTGGATATACACTTGCATTTCATACTGATAATACATTGTTATTATTTTATTTTCCTGCCGTTACCTGCATCATTTTATTTTGCTTATATGCCTGGCATAGAATCCTTAACCCAGTGAACAGTTTTTGTAATATTTTTGCGGAATATATTATTGCATTGTTGCAACCTGCAGTGTAATATAAAAGCAGTGTAATATAAAGGCAGTGTGATATAACAGCTCCTTGGCCAATAATTGATGTACCTGTGCTCGCGTGCACAAAGTGATGCGAAGTGCTCCGTAAGATTGTGACTATCATAGTCAACCAAATTAGATGTGTATTCACCAGAGCCGGCTCTGGCCC
This sequence comes from Pipa parva, assembly GCA_019650415.1. Classification (NCBI taxonomy): domain Eukaryota; kingdom Metazoa; phylum Chordata; class Amphibia; order Anura; family Pipidae; genus Pipa; species Pipa parva. The sequence continues at coordinate 11,108 of WMED01020405.1, forward strand.
TATAGGCGCCCCCCCCCCATACCGCGCCCACCCCCTCCCCCGGCGCTCCCCCTCCTGAGCCGCCCACTGCGACACAAACCACAGTGCCGACTCTGCCATTAGGCAGGGTAGGCAAATGCTAGGGCGCCCCCCTAGGCAGGCGGCACCCCTAGCATTTGCCTACTCTGTCTAATGGCAGAGCCAGCACTGGTATTCACCACATCACAGAGCTTGCTCAATAAATGAACATGGGGAAGTGGCAATCAAATGTGAATTCAGAGCTATACATGACAATTTTGTCTGTAGGACACCAGATGGGGGAGCAGCACAAACCGGAATTATACCAGCTCCTAGTCAATGCATATCTTGAGAAATGTAATTCATAAGGTTGCAATGTTAGGCTGATTTAAACATGCACAGTGAATTCTATAGAAATATATGCTGTCCAGGGTTTACTGTCTGTTTAATGTCAATAAATTCATGAAATTTTAAGAAATAGATAGATACCATTGCAAAGGGTGCCATGGATTCTTAGTTAAAAACTATTTATAAAGTTTTTACTCAAAAATAAATATTTCCAGCAAATAGCCAGTAATGTACAATGTAATGGAAACTTGAGTGCTGTCAGTGCAGCTCTAGCTAAAGGGTAAAGATATCCACCTTCCGCCCTTCAGGGAACTACCCCTTCATTAAACTCATTGTGGGGACAGAGAGCTGCCACTTTACTCTGTTTCTGCTTCGCTGCAATGTACTGCATCATGTTATTAATTAGTCAAACCCTCTAAAATTCCTTCTAAGGAATTCAGCAGACCTTCTAGCCCGCTTTCACTTTTCAAAAAATACCCTATGTTTTTTTACAGCTTTTATAAACCACTAACAGGAACATGATATATGTTATTTTTCCAGGAACTTTATTTAATATTCAGTAGAAGACAAGTTAATTATTTCTGTTGCTTTAGTTAAAGTGGTGAACATGTCTAAAGGAGCCAGTTCTTGGGTTCACGGCTCCCCAATCACTGTAGCTTCTGTACTCTCCAGGTCTCAGATAGTATTGACGTCCCCTGTAGTTGGGTTCTTCATAG
>WMED01020406.1:0-12168 GCA_019650415.1 Pipa parva
TGCAGTTATAGCAGCGCTATAGTGCCCTCCTTATGCTCAGGGTTTGCTCATTAAATGCAGGGACTAAAACAAATGTAATATTCTGGGTCTCCATACTTATGGTAACAGTAAAATATCTGTCATATACAAAATAGTCTTCAATAAAGTTGTGGTCAGTATCACTCTGAAATAATAGATTAAATAATAATAATAATAATAATAATAATTAAATTTTAGTTTAATTGTATTAGGAATCCAGGAGGCACACAGATCATTAACTTACATCAAGAGAGAAAAACCTCAACTGTTGGGACATTTCAAACCTAGGGGATCTAAGCAACTGCTTTTATTTATTTTTTTTGTTCCTAATAGATAAGCCAGTCCTGATTATATCACTATTATTAAATCAAAACTTTAGAAACACTTTTTTTTTCTTTTGACTATGCATTTATGTTAATAGACACTAGAGGGTGGTGGTGACTCATTTATGAATGTGTTTAAATGGATGTAAAAAAGAAATTGAAGGAAAGGCAGTTTTTTTGTTAACTGATCAGGGAAGATTCATTGCAGTTCGGAAGCTGTTTTGTTCTCCCTTTTGCTAGAGAGGTGGATTCAGGCAGAGGAAACAACAGTTTCTGGCCAACATATTCATCAAAGTGTAAATTTGGCAATCAAAGCGAATTTGTGTTACTTTGTGGTGCTTCACTCCAAAAGATGCAAATTTGCTGCCATCCGAACTGTGTCAGACGCTAATTTATCCCATAGTCAACTAGTAGCAGATGAGTAGTAATTCAACTGCATGAGCTCCAGCTTAGATTGTAAGCTCCTTGGGGCAGGAACCTCCAACCTCTTTTGTCAATCACAACCTAGCACTTAATTTGATGTATCCTTGTGATATTTTACTTGTATTGTTTAATGCACTTTTCCCTTGTTTGTATTGTACTTGTATCGCTGAATTGTACAGCGCTGCGTAAACTTGTGGTGCTTTATAAATAAAATTATACATACATTATACATACATACATACATACATACAATGCTACTGTAAAGTGGAACTATAGTGGCAAATCATACTTAACTGATCAACCTAGCAGCATTACACTCTGGATATACAGTATGTGTGTGTGTGTGTGTGTGTGTGTGTGTGTGTGTGTGTCTATGTGAGGGACCCACGTCATGATCCTGGGTTGAGGATCATCAGATGAATACTGATCTAGTACGATCTAGTATACATTGTGTACTGCTGCTAGACTGATCAGGTAATAATAGGCTCCATAAATTCTGCAACCATCGTATGTTTCTGAGTTGGCTGCAAATTCACAACATCACAGAGTTTTATGAACGAGTGCAGTTGGAGAATCAGTGCAAAATGATAGTCGGACATTACATTTCCTGAGACAGGAATTTTCTCTATTGGCACACAGCCGGTTTTATACATGCGCAAAACTCACACATGTCTGTGAGTATGTTTTTACTATTCCTTTAAACGATGTTTATTAAAATTGTATTGCACTATGTACTATTTTTAATTCTTTGAGAGTCTGGGACCGGATGAGCTCAGAAGGCTGGGGAACATTCAGCAAAAGTGGATTTCCTAATTCATATATAACTACAGGCACTTTTTCCTTGTTCATCTGGTGAGCGCTTACATTGTATTTACCATTGACACTGAGAGTGATTTGCTCACCATCGCTGGTTATTTTCCATTTTCTGCACAATACACTGTATTGGGGCATTTGGTCTATTCTCCACTAATAGGAATATTGTTGTCACGGTTAATGCACTAGGCAGTGCACTCTTGTTTGTTTTTGTGCTTCCATATAGAGTTTTTCTTAGAAGATTTGTCAGTGGGAGGAGAAGGCGTACTCCCTGGGAGGAAGCAGCATTTATTTAAAGGAACACTAACAGATTGGACACATTTCACCTTTACAGAGAGCGCTGCGGATCACGTTGTTTTTATTATTATGTTGCTGTTGTTCCTAGAGAAAACCCTGATCAAGGGCAGAGTTTTAGTAAGATTTAAACATTTTTATGTTTTTTTTCTACTTGTCCATTGAAATAAATACAGCAAATGCTGTGCTTGTTACCAAGGAGAGAGGAGAAAAAAATGTTTTTTTTTTCTTTTACAAAATAAAAATTTGAAAAAATGCCTGTTAGGGGATAAAATGTAAAAATTACCAAAAAATTAGCTAGGCTGCAGTTTCTAACATTATCACTACCAGATCACACAGGTAGGGGGAGATAAAGCAGACCATTTTGACTAATGAAGAAGATAGGAAAGTTTACAGTAATGCAGTCCAGGTTTATACAGCGTAGCACGTGCAGGGATTATTCCTAGTTGAGAGTCTGCTACTGTTCTGAATTAGATGTGGCTATGAGTGCTTATTTAGCAGCACTCATAATCACAGTCCAAACACAAGGATCACAATGACTGTAAACCTTACTTTGTCCTAGGTGTCACTGCTAGGGGTATGGGTGGAGATTTTATGCGAAATAAATTCATTCTACCCAATTTGTCTATGTGCTAATGCCAGGGATCAACAGTGTGCATTGGTAAGCAAGAATCAGGCCCACCACAGTAAGAGAGCCTAACGTGCCTTGCAGGTGTGTGCTGGTTAGCCTGGGAAAGGGAACCGAATGGGTGGGATATTTACTAATCATTTCTCATTAAGCGTTAAGGCTACCTTTAATTCAATTGGAATTTAATTTCATCTCTTACAAATAGTATCTGCTCTTTAAAGGAACAGTTAGGCCGAATTAAAAAAAAAATACATTTGATTATGCTAACAAACACCTTTTTGTAAATATGATTTATTATCATTTTTTTTAAAAAAAAGTTAAATTTTTTACCTGTGAAGAAGTGCAATACAGCACTTCCATGCTGCATTCCCCAGCCTCCAACAGCGCTGGTGACTCTACATGGAGAGTGTGCACTTCATACAGGAGGATGCATTGATGATGTGCACGCTCTCCATGTGATTTCTAGGAAATTCTTATGCGGGGTTTCAGTAGGAGCGCGGCTAGTGAGGAATGTGCTCCTGATAGGGATCTCCTGATGAGAACGCCGCAGAGTCCTAATGTATGTATCTAGAGTATGTATTTGTTCATTTATATAATGCTACTATATTACACAGCACTTTACAGAGACTTGGCACATCAAATATGTGAAGTATGGGTGGAGGGTGAATCTTTTTTCTGGTAAAAGTTTTGGACTATGAACTAACAAGATGTGAACTCATTTTGGGTTTGAGCGGTAGTGGGAATGAACTAAAAATGTGGAAATATGAATTTAAGGATTCATGGACCTTATCAGAGGGGAAGTATGGGGGTATGGCGTTATTATTTTGCAGTGTTTGGTATAATGGACACATGAACTTTGGAATATGGGTGGGTTTTTTCAGTTTGTTTCTATAATTCCTCGTTGCTTGAATCGCTAATAAATACACCTTCACCCTTTAATGAATCAGCCCCTTAGTCGGGCTTAACTTAGCATGTTTGTTTAGATTGTGGTAGGAAATCGGAATTTCCATTCTCCAGATTTAGAAGGTAATCACAGGAAAACTAAATGAAAAATGTATTAACACTTTTAGTTTATTTATTTCTATTAGAGATAATTAGCCAACCTGATTACAAAATCTGCAAACAAGTTATGAATACATCTCTATTTATTGAAATCTATCCTTCAGTTAAAAAAAAAAAAACATTTAATTGTAGGATTGCTAAATAGCCACAAGATGGCAGCACTCACTCAAATAATGCAGATAAAAGTTGCTGTTATCAGAAGGAATTAATGGCTCATTTATAAAAGGCTAAACTTCCAGCACTTTACAGAGCCATTCCATACACCAGTGAAATTATATATGTGTATATATAGTACAATCATTTAAGAATGCCGGATTTAAAATATATAAGCAATTATAACAAAATAACACTTTTTCAGCTTTGCTTGATGATCTAAAACTTTTATTTTCCAGTTCCGAGAATTGATTAAAGGAACAGTAACAAATGCAGCGAAGTTGCTTAATGTAAAATGTGATCCTGTACAGGGCAGGGTGCCATATGCATATGCACCCAAGTCTACCCTAAATAAACACTCTGTGACAGAGCTGAATGAATCCGCTGTAGATTTACAATGAATTACAAATGCCGACAGTGGCCTTTATTTACAGGAAGATGTACCAACCTACAGTATCAATCCAAAAACTCACCAGTCCCAAACACATTCCCCAAAGTGTCCTGGATTCTGTTGAGACAATCACCTTTTATGACTACTGTCCCATGGCCCCTCTACCCTTCTCATTCCCTTTGTCTAATGGATGACTCCTCCAGTGCACAGCCAATCAGGGAGGAGTGGACACTGTGCCAGTGACCTCACTAATGACATCACCAACATGCAGCCAATCAAAAACAGTAGGTAGTGTGTGGGTGACATCACCTCCAAGGTGGGGGAGGAGGAGGAGGGCAGCACTGTCTTGCACTAACTGGTGTGGGATGAAACTTATTAAAGGGGGCACAGTGGTAAGGTTGCAACCAGGCCCAATTCTCCAGAGGTCCTGACCACTCTGGCAGGACTGCTTCCAACCCCATTGTAGTCCCTGACTAGTGTATGCACAGGAGGGTGCAACTCTGTGGAGAAAAGCAGCAAAGTAGTTCCACCATTGGGTGTGAGTTTTGCATTAATAACTTAATATGGACAGACAAATTTGACAAACTGCCCACAACAATGCAAAGTGACCAGTAGTCCATTAGTTTTAATGGACAATGGACTGAAGTATCTGCATGTGCATCTCTACTGTAAGGACTGAGATACAGTGCCTGCTGCTGGTGAATATCAGTTGGAAAGCCTATTTGCTGTATATAATAGGGTGCTGTTCTCTGAGCAAGTCAGTAAACATATGTGTTTGTTCCTACCACCCATCCTCGACTAGGGGTGTCAATGTAAGTTAAATATACCATTTCTGCAGCTGGTAAGTTATTCATTATTCCATTTGTATGTAACACCATGTGAACAGGCGTGTAGGGATTGCAGACATGTGTTATCACATTAATTATGAGGTGGTGCTGTATGTGAAAAGCTTTGTTGTGATGATGGTTAATCAAAGGCATTTCAGGCTGTGCTAAATGTGCTAAAGTTGGGGTTATGGAATTATTTCCCTTTAAACTATCTGTCTTGAACAGGAGCTGAAAACTGGGCCTAGTGACTCTAGGAATTTACATGTCAAAGGTGCCTCCCTGATGGCTCTAGTCGCCCAAGAGCAAATAAAAATTGTTGAAAATAAAATGATAAAAGTGGATATACCTCTAGATGTTAGTTTGCCCTTTAATCGATTTCAGTTGAAGTGTCCTAGTTGACCCATAATATAAAGATTGACTCCAGGACTCAGATGATTCAGATAACAAAATCCTTCCAAAGCTTTACTTCTCTCATTTTTCATACATCCAAAAGTGCAAAATCCCAAAATACAAACGTTAAACAGGAGAAGACTTCTCTTGCAATTCAAAAATTGGACATAGTTCCATATGTTCAGAAGATTAAGTATAATAACAGTAACTCCATGGGTAGTTTCTCCTTTTTCAAAGTCCCAGGCCAGAGACCTGATACCTCGGATGTGTGTACACTCTGTGAGCCCACTTATTATAATCCCCCATAGCTCCCTTGCTATTTCCGCTGAACTATGCCCTTTTATATTCCCAATGAAGGTTACCTCCCCCTAGGGATTTATATGAGTCACTTAATTTACATAAATAGGATGTCAATCAAGTGTTAGAATAAATATGACTAATGGCCGCTAGATGAAGCTATAAGATCATTCATCAAGCATATTACACCTCGGTGCATTATCACAAATAAATAATAAAATAATAATACAAAATAATAAAACAATAAACATAAAAATGGGTTTGGATTACACTGTAAAACTTCCTAGTGACTGGCAAAAAAACTTTATAGGAAAATACTGCATCAACCGAATACTCACATGCGTCTTGTATGCCAAGTAATGAGACCCCTGTGTACTAATGTCAAGTCAAAGTTTGCTACATGAATTATGATGCTTCCAGAACCCCAGAGAAGCTCTAGTTGGGGCACCTGGGGTCCAGTCCAGCTTACACTTTGGGTCCATGTCCAATACTGTAGCTTATTGTCAGGATAATCAGATCAATGATAGTGACAGAGGAATGTGGTCTACCGGTGACTCCATATATGCTCTAACGGGGGTGACCAGAAAACTAGATTTACTACTATTGTCAGGACATTTTCCTTTGTCTAGTACACACAGAGGGCGCATGCCTTGCTGAATTAGATATTTCGACAGACTCCAACACCTGATTAATAGGTGAATTACCTGTGTGCGTATACACAAAGTGATACAAAGTACTCCGTAAGTCTGCATCAGTAGTAAGCAGGGTCAGCCCTTCCATTAGGCGATATAGGCAAATACTAAGGGCGCCGTCTGTCTAGGGGGCGCTCACGTGCATAACAACATACGACACCTATAACCCGCACCCCCCCCCCCCTTCTCGCCTCACCCCCCTCCCCTCGCCTAGGGCACCAGATTGGTCAGGGCCAGCACTGGTAGTAATTCTCCGAATCAGTTACAAATTTGCCACATCACAGAGTCTGCTGAATTCTGAAATTGGGGAACTGGCAAATAAATGCAAGTTCAGCCCCAGAATGACTGTTACTGACATGCGTGTATCTGCAGACAAATAATTCCACTTGTATCCAGTTTTAGGGTAGGCCTCTTATGTATGTAACAGTGCTAACACATAACACATAGCTACACTCCAGGCAAACTGTTGTGTAGTATGGCAAATTCACTCTATGATAAACATTCACCAATACAGTGCAAGCTGCACAATCTCCTACTTCATTGCTTCTCATCCAGTCACATGGCAATTGTCAATACAGATTGTCCAGATCAAAAATAAAATAAAAAAACACATAAAAGATAACCGCCCCTTACGGTTTATCTAGCGTTTTTGTTTTTTTTTCCCCATTTCAAATGTCAACTAAAACACAGCCTAAGACTACACTCCCAGCGATCTTAGCATTCTAATAATATTAGCACAAGATGACATCATACGAGAGACAACTTTGTTTTCGAACTCTGCAGTTCCTTTAAAAATAAACTGTGATTAAAGTAAATTGCTGTTATGTCTGTGTATGTTTCATGTTTAAAGGTTTAAAAGTCACTATTTCTCTGGAATTTAAAATGAATTGTTCTGCATTATTGTCTCAGTAAAAAAAAGAAATAAATGTTTTTCTCTAATCCCCACAGACAGATATTTTCTTTTTTTGAACATTTCCTTCTTTGTGGTCAAAGGCAGCTTGTCTATCACAACTGGATCATTGATTTACACTTGAATGGAAGACGCACGTCGGGACAGGAATAATAGGGACATTTTTGTAACGCATTAGCATCTATATTTGTTTTTTTTTTTAATGGAATAGCAACATATGTACAAAAGAAGGAAATAACCTGAATATCTGCCATTTATGATAATGTGTATTTCTTTTAAATTCAGAACTGGAAAATGTCAAGGCATCGCTTTTAATATTTGATCCCTGCAGGGTGAGAATGCATGCCGTGAGCCTACCGATGAAATTAAAAGTATTTCCTAATTTATGACCGTCAAAACGTATAAGCGGTCATGTCAAAGGACTGCAAAACAAAGTTACGGGTGTGAAAGATTCCTGAAAAAAATTGGCAAAGTTGCTTTATGCGTCTGCGGTCTTAAAGCAGAATTAACCCTCAAATGAGATGATAAAATGATTCTTTTCTAAGAAACGACTGCAATTATTTTTAAATAGTCTGTTTTCCCAGTGTCTAGTTTCTCCAGTTTATGAGTCTTTGACATCAGAGGCTTAATAAAAATTGGATTGCATCATGTGACTCATGCACCTCTACAATCATTTTCAGGCAAGAAGCAGCTTAACAGGAAGTGATGTCACATTTTTTCCAAGTAAAGGTTTGTGTAATAGTCTTAAAGGGACCTCAGAGCTTTTTGAAACTTGAATTTTGTGTACGTTTGTGCATATTTTTATTTATATAGGGCCATTTGGGTGAAATTTATTAAACTCGAAAAGACCACTCTGGGACTTTATGACTTTACCAGGAGAAATTTCACATTGCTCTCATGACATGAGATTTCTTGAGATTGAGTTTTTCGATTTCGATTTTTTAATTATTTTTTTTTTGTTTATGGAAAGGTAGCCATACTTTACATTAGTAGTATGGCTAACTTTCCATAGAAAATTTTGAAATATCGGGATCGAAAACTGGATCCTAAAATCTTGCGAGAACAATGCAAGATTTCTCCCAGTAAACTTGGAAAGACCCAGGGGGGTCATTCATTAAAGTCCGAATTTGCCTTGCATAGTGTCTCCGCTTCTGCTCACATCAATACGATTTGGAAGTCGTGAATTCACTTCTTCTTACTCATGAAGCAGCGGATAGCGACAAACATGTGTCGTAGTCAGTCGCACTATAGTAGGATGAGAAGTCATGCGGAGTGCGGGGAACTCCTCCAGTGAAGGGCAGTGATGTCAGTCTCATCATATCCCACTAACTGTATAGAAGTCAAAAATACTTATTTTTATATGTCACCTTGTGCCTAGTTCAGGTTTAGTAGTAGACTAATTTAGTCGCAGTCGCCATTGTCACTTTTGAAAGAATAGTTGCTTTGCGCAACACTGGAGCCCAGCCATCAATCCCTTCAATTTGCCACTGTTTTGTGTCAAAGGCAAACAGGTGAATTCAGAGCAGTGCGCACTGCAGAATCCGCCCCTTTAACAGACTCTATCGCATGCTGAATAGCCTAATTACCTGTGCGCGCAAATTGATGCAAATGGCTCCGTAAATCCGCGACTGGAATAAGTGTCAAAATTGGTCTTGAATTTGTCACATCGCATAGATTATTGAATAAGCAGAGTTGGAGAAGTTGCGGAAGGATGCGAATACGGGCATTTATGCAACTGTTTGGACTTTAATGAATGACCCCCCCCCCTCATGCGGTCTTTCCGAGTTTATTAACCTTCACCCTTTAAGTGTGTGTGACTGTATTGAGAAGGTAGATTGTAAGCTATCTGGGGCAGGGACTAAATTGAATGTTTACTCTCTTTAAATTGCTGCAAAATATGTTAAGAATAATATACAGTATATGTGCTAAATAAATATTATGTTACTAGGTAATACAGGGCAACATTTCAACAGTAAATATACAGTACAGACAAAGAGTAAGAGCTCAAAAATAACATGCATGATGTTTCACGCAATAGTAACACTAGCAATTGTGTAATTATTCACCCAATAAAGGGTTTGCAATGATTTCTGCCTTTGTGTACATTCCTTTCTATGTCACCTTGTACCTGCTTTATGTTGTCCTTTGATCCCAGTGTGTGTTGTCACTTTTGAATGAACTGCCACCTTACACAACACTGGAGCCCTGATATCAACCCCTTAATTTGCCATTTTAATCTGGTGGAGGGAAACAGATGAATCTGGACATCAGCATGTGCATTAAAGGGATTCCCGTCTCGACAAGACCAAAAGAGTTGCCTCTTCGAGACGGGAATCCCTTTAATGCGCATGCTGATATCCGAGCGCAGGACATCAGCATGCGCATACTTCCATTTGCGAAGTGAGCCGAACGCATCGTTTGCTCACTTCGTTGCTTGCTGAATTACCCCCTTAGAGTATAGCCTAGATAGGATGTATTTGTGTAGAGAACTGCACATGCAGTTTATATACATTTACTATGAGTTCTTAAGGTGAGTCTACTCAAAATTGCATATGCAGTCTCTACTTACATTCATTATGAGCATCAAAGGTGGTTATTGATTTTTAATATACGTTTCATTCAACACAGATTCCTTTTTTTCATATTTTATGTCCTATGTTTGGTCATATTTATTTTTAATTGTTTTTATATATTTTTTGTTGTCTTTTCCTTCCCCTCGTGTGATTTATATTGTCACATGACTTTGCTTTGTTTAATAAATGATATATTTTAGTGTGCACTTTATAAGTGGGTTCTTATACCCAGCTTAGATATGAGATGGAGTCCTTGAACAAAAAAAAAAAATATTTATGGCTGAATGATCAAGAATGATTTGAATAGTTAATTAATATTACTAGTACTGATACTTTATAGTATTATTATACCTACACTTTACAGACATCTTGCATCTCGGAAACTACCTCTATGTAAAGCGAATAATTGACTGCAACCTGTTTTTTGTCATACCCAGTAAGTATAGCTCATGTCTAGGAATACAGTAGATGTTTCTTCTGCTACAATATGAAATAAGTAACATTAGGAGAGAAAATGGCTTATGAGTTTCAGTTTTAATAAAGAGATTAAGGTATGATATATTCTAATTGAAAATGTTGCAGGTAACCTTATCTTACCTACATGAATGAGATTTCTAAAGTCAATTTGTAATTAACCTTGTTAAAGCCATTTTTACTTATATTGTGTGGAGTGTTTTGCAACTATATATATTGCAAATGTAATCACTTGATATGGTGCAGTTAAGGCCTCTTCTCTTAGGACAATGACTTTGCTTACCCAATACGTTTTCCAACAAATAAATGCTGTCTTAGATTAGGAAGAGAAACCAAACAGACCAAACAATAATGTAATTAAATTATTTAATATTATGTAAAGAAAACTTTGTGTAAAGTCCAAATAGTCCATGTAAGAGCTATGAATTTGAGTCTATTCTCCACTTCTCCCTGTTCTATTATTGATTAAACTCTGTGAAATGGTGAATACGTGACTAACTTGGGTAACTACAATAGTCGCTATCTTATGGACCACTTCACATCATTTTGCATGCATGTGTACAGGAACTTATGCTACTGACTAGTGGTGCAAATGCGACTAGGTGAACTGCTCCAAATTCACCTGTTTGACTTTGCCACTTCAGACTGGCAAATCGGGGGTCAGACAGGGCTCCAGTGTTTGACTATTTATCTATTTATTCAGAAATGATAATAGCGACTGTGACTAAGTGACGACATGACCTAGGGACAAGGTGACATAGAAATAGAATATTGACAGAATACAGTTAGTGGGATATGATGAGACTGATGTCACTGCCCTTCACTTGTCAAATTCACTTTACTCTGCATGACTTCTCATCCTACTTTTATTCGCTTGACTATACCACACTACGCATCCGACAATGATCACCACTGTCTGCCTGTCTGTGTATTCTCCACTTAATCAATATTGAGTAGTGAATTTTTGTCAGTGTGATTCAAATTGTAGCAAGGTGAATTCAAACTTTAATCACTGTGTCTCTGTGTCTTCCTGTAGCAAAAACCATCCTTCTCTAATTCACTTTAAAGGGATTGTTTAAAGAGATTTTTTAAATTACTAAACACTTTAGGGTTCAAGCTACCTTTGTCCCTTAGATAAATTAAAAAGTACCAATGTTTCTCGATATAAATGGCTCTGTTGTTGGACCCATGACTTAGAAAGACCGTGTTCTACACATTTCCAAGGACTGATAACAACACCATTGCAGGAATAACACCATCCTTGGAGCAGTGACATCGAAACTGATTAAGGACAGGGACATTAAGGACATTGCCTGTACTTTGTCTAATATTCTTTGTGGGATATGAATCTTTGTTTTACCTTTATTTAGTAAAATATAAACTGTATGACTTATTTCCCTGTAATGTTTCCCGCAAGATATGCCTTTTCCCATTGGTTATGAAACACCTTCCCATGTCTGCATGGCATTCTACCACTACTGGGAAATCTCATTGATGTCTTTCCACCGGGCCTGTACTCCTTTACTCCCTTAGAGTAATAGTTTCTATCTTTCATATGTATTCCGAATGAATTCTAACCTCCTGGCACCCCCACTGTTAATGGAAAATTCCACCTATTAGTCTAGTGCTTGGGGTTATACTTCCCAAAAACCCAACCCAAAGTCATTCTCCAAAATTTGCATATATGTGTCTTTGTCATAAATGATTTCTGCAGGAGCTAAAATGGTGAAATGTTCACATAACTTTAATCCAATGTGCAATAACATTAAAATGTCTTATTTACTATTTCCTGCAACTGCTGGTCTCTTCTTCAGGCATGGAATGGAACAAAAAACGTAAGAATTTTGTTCCATTCCAGCCTGAAGAAGAGGCCTAAGAAGTCTGGAAAGCTTCCATTTAC
>WMED01020407.1:0-12167 GCA_019650415.1 Pipa parva
ATCATTACCATTGCCTCCTTCTCCACACAGGTTGCATCGGCACCTGTACATTACAGATGCTACTAAAAGCTAATTTTCAGTGTTTAGCAATTTTCAGTATGCAGCCTAAAACAAATATTATATTGCTGCTATTTTATCCTGACTTTTTATTATTCTTCTGTAACCACCATTATTGCAAACCACTGCTGCGAGGGCAAGGATCCGTCAATGTTACAAATGTTTGCAATGTGATGAAGATGCATTGTTATGTAGTTTTCAAGCAAATGCTGCATTTGCAGTTTGATTATAGATATTGGAATCCATCATAAGCTGTCAAATTTGTTTAGCATTTGCCACATCAAAGAGTTTGCTAAATACCAAAACATGGGGAGGTGGGAAATAAATATGAAATCACACCTTTATATATATATATATATATATATATATATATATATGCACTCATTTTATTAATATGCAGGTCACATACAGAATTAACTTTAAGGGGGATATTTATAAAAGTCGAAAAAAAGGTCAAAATGTCAGGTGGAAAAAAGTCACCAGAACGTTGTTATTTATTAAGCCCCTTGAGACAAATTTTGTCACCAAAATAAATTCGCCAGATTGAGGATGGCAAAGACCCAGTATTCTGTATTGGAGATGCTTGTGAAAATGTTTCTAAATCCCATCATTTTTCATGACACTTCATTGAAAACAATGGAAAGTACGGTCATTTTAACGCTGTGACAATTTTCCATATCGTTCTTTTTCAGTTGGGAAATATTTTAGACGCCGCTTCATAAATTGGTCGAAATCATAAACACGCCCCTAAATACCCTGGTTCCTCTCTTTCTCTGCCAAATCTTGCCCATGCTCACTAGATCAAATCGGGGACGCGCACTGGCAGCAGTAACTAAAGCAGGAAATGCAAGATGTAGCTCTGCAGTACTATCTATTGATATTGCTGCAGCACTAAGATTCCCTACACTGGGGGTCCACAGGATGCCCACACCTTCCACACCACCTCTACACATCCCCCGATCCTCCTAAAGTATCAGCCCCCATCCAGTACTATTAAAATCATTATCTGGCAAGTAAGTGGCTATGATTTAAACCCAATTATTTCCACAGCGCTACTGCAATACTAGCACTATGAAAATAATTACGGTAAACTACATAAACCCCAGCTGAACCCCACACCCCTTCCCAACATTACCCCTCACTTAGCTCTAGGCTAGGGGGACATCAACATTAACTAAAGGGGTCAGGAATGACCCCCACACCCTTTAGCCAAGGAGGGCAGGGTCCCTCACCTGACCCCCTCCCATGGCACCCAACCCCACCCCACATAGTGGTTGGTGGGAGTGGGGGAGATAGGCGTCCCAGGGACCCCTACTAGTTTTATTTATGTCCACCCTACCCCACAGGGACATGGGGGTAGGGGAAGAGGAATTGATCCCAGGGAGCCCTTCTTTTTGTTTATACATGCCCCCTACCCTACAGGGACACAGAGGGGCAGGGGGAGTGGCCAAGAAGTGTCTTTATAAGAGCCACTTCCTGCACTTAGTGTCCATGTTTGGACAGTGTAGACTTAAAGCTGCACCCCCTCTTCTCCCTGGCTTCTTTCTCCATAGCTGACCACCCAATCAGTCAGACAGGTCTTATCTGTGCATGCTCAGGGATATAAACATACTTTCTAGATAAGGGAAGGGAGAGGGGGATTCTGGCTCTCTGTATAGTGAGTGATGTCACTCAGGGGGTGGGGTTTATCTGCACTGCACAGGAAAAGTCTGTACACAGATTGGCTGGAGGAGCAGAGCTGTTTAAAAAAGAGACAAATACAGTACTACTGATCCCAAAATCTTTTTTACAGTGTAATGTTTAAGTTGGCTTTCTATATGTATATATGTCAAATATAAATAATGTTTTATCCAAACTTTTCATACCCTTTAACTCTTAAAATGCATGTGGGAATAAATGGGAAGTGGATAAGCTGCAGAATGTCTCAAATTTACAAATACACATAAAAATACCATAATGTATGTATGTAAATTTTAATTATAAAGCATCACAAATTTACTCAGCGCTGTACAATTCAACAATAGAAGTATAATAGAGACATGGGAAAAGTGCATTAAACAATACAAGTACAAAGTATAATATCACAAGGATACATCACTTTAAGTGCCAGGTAGTGGTTGACACAAGAGGTTGGAGGTCCCTTCCCCGAAGAGCTTACAATCTAATCATAATGATCCACTTACTTATATTGATTATAGGTAAAACTATTTATAAATAAATAAAATTATACATACATATATAATGCACCATAATAATGCAGTATGACCATATTAATAAGGTATTGTTAAACTGGGAAAATGCAACATAGAAGGAGCAGATGAGAATAATAAAAGTACTTACGCTGCACTGACAGATTCCGAGGGAATCCAAGAATTCCCCATTGTGCTTCAATATTTGCTACAGATGCAAAAGCCCAACATGAACTGCATTTCCTTCCCTGTGCAACAGATAAAAGGGATTAAAGGGAAATTTTCATGAATAAAAATTAGAATTGCTCCTGGAAAAAATGGCAGATACCCGTGTAAAGTACTATAGTTCTGGGAGAAAATGATTTACTGTGCTTTAGAGAGAAAAAACATTATCTGGTTCACGTAATGCTGTTCCCTTTCTGGCAATAATATTTTGAGGATGGTTTATTAAGTGAATTCTTATTCCCAGAACAACTCCCATCACTCTAATCAATCAATTCTAATCAAATTGCAAAGTGAATTCTGAGGGTAGTCAGGCAAATAACAAAGGTGCCATTGATAGCGAATTTGTAAGAAATAGGTATATTGCATCACAGTGACGACATTGACAAAGTAGACATCGTCACATAACAAACAATGGTTATGTTATGTGAATTGCGATGTAACTAGATGATCACCGCACAAATGAAATAGATTAATGAGTTGTGTTACTAATGGGCTACAATGTTGTGCCTGTTGCGTTTAATACTAGGTTCATATTAGCGTATGATGCACAGTGTGTTATACACTAGTGTGAAAAAAAAATACAGCTAAGGTGGTTATTCACTAAGATGCAAATTCGACTGTTGAATTCTCAAACTGCGGATTCCCATACCAAATTTGTGACAATTTCCCCATTGTAAAGTCGTGACAATTTTTTAATGTTACTATTGCAACAATTTTCCTATAATAAAGTCGCGACTGTGATAATATTACAATTATAAAGACGTGACTGCGACAGTAGCAGCCTATTGCGACTGTCTTTAGCTGGCGAATTCACACCTATATGCAACAATTTGGACTTTTGTGAATAACCCCCTAATTGTTTACCTATGATACTTACCTAGTTCCGGACACACTAGTGTATGGCGCGTATACGGTGTGTCCGGAACACTGGGTGTTGCATTTTGGCCGGTGTATGATACGCCGCACACAAAATGCGACCAGATAGGAAGAGCTGTGAGCGCCAAGGGAGCATTCACACTGTCGCTGGTAAATACAATAGAAAAATACACTGCGCATCATACACTAGTGTGAACCTAGCCTAAGCCAAGTTTCTTGCTATCTCTGATGGTCATTGAACACTGTATGTAGGCCTTTCTGAGGCACTTAATTTGGGATTGTTCTATTTGCAGAGTACATTGAACCTAGATAGGCATTGTATGTTTTATTTAAGTATGTGTCTCATGCCCATTGGGTTGTGTATCTGTTGATAAGGACAATGGCACTGTATCTAGATAACTAGCTTATGGTCAATGAGTAAAATGTATTGTCATTGGCTGATGGCTACAATATGAAATGCAACTACCTTCCAGCCAAAGTGTGATGTAATTAGCTGCTAAGCAGTATGTAATATAATTGATTTGGCTGAAGGATGCTGTGGAAAATTCCCTAAAGTGACTCATATGTTAGTAAACAACCTAAAAGGACCAGTAACACAATAATACAAGTAAAAACGTAATCTTTGAACTTGTGTCCCGATTTGTATTATTTTAAGTTTTGACTTCTTTCTTGTGGTTGTAGACGTCTTTTAAGTTTACGTTTTCTGTTAATAAACAAACCCTACAAATCCAATTATCACCTATGAAACTAGAGAGAATATATATTTGATTTGGATGCAACCAACATTGAGAACCTAATTTGGATGAAATCAATAGATAAAGAGACAACAAAAACAATACAATTCAGGGATTTAACTTCAAAGATTTTTACAAATGGGTGTGTCAATCCAAAGCAATTTTCTTTCTTTGGCATTAGTGGTCATTTTACTGTGGCCAGTGGACAGCGTCCAAAAGGGGTCATGGTTTCAGAGGTTCTATGGCTTACATATTGCCACATCACACAACTGAAACTATTTTATCCTTCTGCTACAGCTCTATTTTTCCTTTTTTTAGGAAGACACCACTGTTCATCTAGCTTGTTTTTGGCCGTTTACATTTGGAATCATGCATTGGCCAGTAGGGGAATGTGAATTCAGAAGAAAGTTAGAATAAAGCCAGACTATCTGGCAAACTGATCTGTGAATGTAGTGAGTTTTGCTCACCCACAGCAATGTTTATTTAAACCAGCGGTTCTCAACCTTGTTGAGACCGCGACCCCTCCCTAGGTGATGTCATGCAATGACGTTTGGGCGAAACGTCATCGCGTTGCATGTCACGTGATGACATTCCGGCGAAAAGTAATAGCATTAAAAATGTGGCCAGCCTTTAAATCTGCAATAATACAATAACTTTTTCTAAGGTTAAATATTTTCATTAAATCAGTAAAAATGATGCATTAAGTTTATTTCATACCTGGTATTTAACTTTTGAAATCACCCCTTTCTTACGCCAGTCACATGTCTTAGGAATCTTAGTGTGCGCTGTGGAACTATTTAAAGGTGATGACGAGGTCAACGTATTGGAGCTCTGGAGGTAACTACCAAATTCCTCATCTGCGTGAATTAAAACAGTCCTTATGAAACTAACAGAAACAGAGCACTGCTGACTAAACTAAGGAAGATTATAAACAATGCACAGCTTCTATAAAACAGACTTCAGAGTAGCAAGTTAATGATGATGTCATACTTGTGAGATCACTAAACTTGGTTACTCCATATTTCGCTGTACCAAGCTCTTCGCTTTGCAGGCGTTTTGCCTCCTTCAGATTTTCTGAAAATATCTGTAGTCTGTATCTAAACTCTGATGTTAAGAGAAGAAAAGAAATACCTTTAGGCAACAGTCTTTTTTTAAACATATTCTCAATGTTAGTTTGCAAATTGAATTCAATTGAAAAAATCAATTTCAGAATCTTTATTGATTGCTTTATACTTGTAACTGTTAAGTACCTTCTTCGATTTGCATTGTATAGGCAATAGGTATTGGAACAGTAAAGGGGTAATTCAGGAAAGAGCAAACTTATCTGGCGATCCTTCGATTCACATCACCAAGACGGGTATGCGCTCCCTGCTCTCCTGCACGCGGAGATCAGCGAACGCTTTAAAGGTACTTCAGCAAGGCGACTCGAGTGGTCGCGAGGTGAGCCGAAGTACCTTTATAGCGTTCGCTGATCTCTGTGTGCAGGAGAGCAGGGAGCATGTACCAGTCTCGGCGAGGTGAATCAAAGGATCGCCAGGTAAGTTCGCACTTTCCTGAATTACCCCCTTATAAATGTGAACCATGATTTTTTTCCCCAGCTTGCTTAAAGCTTACTTTTGACTTGTATAAATAATATTAAAAACACTTTGCACTTGTTATAATTACCCACTTTTTACAACTATTTGTTAACACATGTTATTTTCAGACACTTAAAAGATCAGTAACTTCAGTGAAAGAAAATTGATATTTAAATTGTCATATCATTTACACTGAATGCAGTACTTTGGGGTTGAATTGCTTAGGTTAATTGCATTCTGTTTCTCTGTAGTCAATTTGGGCATATTGTTATAAGACTGAAATTCAGGGGGTTATTCACTAAGGTGCGAATTCGACTGTTGAATTTGCAAAAAGCGGATTCCCGTAGCAAATCCGTGACAATTTCCCCATTGTAAAGTCGCGACAATTTTTTAATGTTAAGATTGCGACAATTTTCCCATAATAAAGTCGCAACTGTGACAATTTTTCATTATAAAGATGTGACTGTGACAGTAGCAGCCTATTGCGACTGTCTTTATCTGGCAAATTCGCACCTATACGCAACAATTTGGACTTTAGTGAATAACCCCCTGAGTTGTTAACTTAAGGCCAAGTTCACATTGGCGTATTGTGTGCACCGTTTTTTTTTATTTTTTTAAAACCCAGCGTATCGTGAAACAAATGTCATCGCATTAACACTGGCGTATTTTCGGGAGGTGTTTTACCATAAATAATATCACTGACACATCGCTTTTCCTTGCTATTGTTCAATTCCTATTGCTACCGGTATTAATCCTGTTGCATTTTTCATGTTGTGTTCAATACGCATAGAAAAATGCAACACGAAGTGTCCCAGCGCATATTCCTTTCTATGAAAAGCGTGACATTGCATGCGCGATAATCATTACATTCAATGTTTTTCGTGATGCGCTCTATTTTAAAAAGCAACGCGCAAAATACACGAGTGTGGAAATGGCCCTAAAGTGGAATTTCTCATTTTGTTTTTTGTTTTTTTTGCTATTTTTTTCATAGTTTCATATGTTTATCATATAAAGAATATCTGTGTCTCAGCCATAAAGTGAAACAAAATGGATGTGTTAAGCTGGGAACACAGAGTCCAATGTGTCCACCCACACAGGTATCTTAGGCATATCATGTGTTAAATAACTCCCTGACTAACAAACATGTGTTACTGTCTACTGAGTCTTTCATGGTCAGGATGGTAAATCCAATCCACTGCACCAATAGTCACTGAGGGGGGAATTCAGCAAGCTCTGAAGTGAGGTGCGTAGTGTTCGCCTCACTTCGGAAAAACTGAAATGCGCATGCTGATGTTCTGCACGCGGACATCAGCATGCGCATTAAAGGGATTCCCCTCCCGGCTAGGAGACTTGAGTGCTCTTGCCGGGAGGGGAATCCCTTTAATGCGCATGCTGATGTCCGCGTGCAGGACATCAGCATGCGCATTTCAGTTGTTCTGAAGTGAGGCGAACACTACGCACCTCACTTCGGAGCTTGCTGAATTCCCCCCTGAATCTGGCTGAATTTGACTACAATGTCATGAGCCAAATTTACTGATGATTTTGTCACTGACAATTGTCTCTGACAACACAGAATTCAATTAGCCTTGTTTCATGCCACCTACTTTAGTTTTATATTGGTTTAAAGCACAAGCAAAATGATTCTCTGTTAATAATATCCAAATATATGTTATTTAAAGGTACAGTCAAAAAATAAATCGGACTTCTTAGTTTTCATTGACAGCAAAATGCTTTGCTGTATGACACGGATTTTTTTTTTTTTGCGTAATTTATCCCCCACTTTTATTCACTATTGCAGTTTTTACCTTCTTCAGTCTTGTAGGTCTTGTTGTATTGAAGAATAAAGATCTTAAACTGCTCCTGCAAATAGAAGAGAAATTTGTGATAGCGGCAGAAGTGATCGATAATACATCTTGTTATCAATTACAGAGTTTATTAGGCATCATATATGCATTATTTGCAGGAATCTGTCATTAAATATATAAAGAGCATTTAAAAAAAAAAAAAAAAAAAAGACTGTGTCACAGAAATAAACAGGAGAAAGTATTCAGAAGTAGCAAATTACCATTTCAGATGTTCCAAAACCAGATTGTACAAAAGTGATTGCCAGCGGCCAGAAAACCCAGAAAGGATACATGATAATGCAGTGCTGCTCGACAGACTGATGCTACAGGTAATGGAAGCTGGTTTAAGCTGACCCACATTTGGCTTCAAGAGGAGGAAGTGATGACCTCAGAATAAACCACAGTGGAAAAGTTACTGCAAACTTAAAAATAATAAGAGTACAGAAATATGCAATAATACTGTATATATTAGGTTTCAAGTACATGCGGGGGGGTTCACAGTTTATTGACAGAGTGGGATGTGTGAACATACAATTAGGGAGGTCCTAGTCTCTAGTCAGAAAGACCATAGTCCTGTTCTAACACTTCATATCAGTCCCCTGTGGAAGGTGACCTATGTGCCTCCAATACATTGATGTAATAAACTATATTCTTATAGTTTATTAAGACTAGTGATGCCTTGATATATAAATAAAAAGTAGCAGGACTGCACACTGCTCTTGCAGAGGATAGCAATCCATTCATTTTAAATTATCCAAGGTGAAAGCAAAGTCCATTGTTTCGGGAAGCACACCTCTCCTTCATCCTGACGAAAATAAAAATAAATTGTTTTATATCCTCAGCAAGTGCAGTCCTATTCTTTCTTTAATTAATGCCGTAGCAGGGATTTCTCACATCTAATGATCACTGATTAATCCTATTTAAAGGGAGGAGAGTGCTGCATAATTCTCAGTTTGGAAGAACGGAGAGCAAGAAAACAAACTGCAACCCACCTCCCTAGGGGTATAGACTTATTACATTAGTACAGGGGTTGGAAAACTTTACACAGGAGGGAGCCATTTCGCTCCCTCCTACACTGGGGAAAATTTTTTTGGAGCCGCAAAGGGGGAGGAGCACACACTCTCAATCACATGACTTGCCGACGTCCTATCAGAAGAAGCATTGGAGGTCATGAGTGGGGTGAGGGAGATGAGCTTAGAGCCACAACAAGGCAGCTGATGGACCGCAGTTATCCTACCCCCGCACTAAAAAAAAGTGCTTATAGGGTGCAGGGTCTTATACGCAATCAAGATTCAAAAAAAGAAGGGGGGGGCAGAAAGAGATCTGCAAGAACATAATTAACCCACCTACCTAAAACATAACTTTTATTCTTATTCAGTTAAAACCTAATACTGTAGTTAAGTGCCTTATAGTGATAACACAGAAGTCATTATGATAAAATTGACCTAGACGGTAAGCAGATGCATGGTTGCACTTAGCTTAATTGCTACTGTCAATCATGATAGTGAGACAAAGCAGCCTAAAGGGGTTATTGAATAAAGTGAGAATGTGACTGTCAAATTCTCAAACATTGGATTCCCATAGCGACCAATTTTCCATTGTAACGTCGCAACTGCGACAATTTTAAAGTTGCGACTTCAACAAAATTTCCCTAGTAAAGTCAAGACTGCCAGAGTAGCAGCCTAATGCAACTGTCTTTAGCTGGCGAATTCAAACCTTTACGCAACAATTCAGACTTTGGCCAGTAACCCCCTTAGTGTGGCGAGTACCCAGAATGTAACAGATGATAAACTTTAATCATGAGGAAAAACAGTGCACAACGGACCTATCTAGGATAGGGTTATTCACTAAAACTTGAATTGTTGCATAAAGGTGTGAATTCGCCAGCTAAAGTCGCATTAGACTGCTACTGTTGCAGTTGCATCTCTATAACGAGAATATTATTTTTCCCTGAGACCTGGCATTTAATAATCTGATAATCTTACAGCTCCTTATGAAACCCATCAAGTCCACAGGTATGTGCAAGGTTTATTGAATAGACTTTCCATGTATTTTAAACTGTTGTTTGACATTACATATACTGTATGTTACTACTGATTTCTGCTGGCCTCTTTGTTAATCTTACAGAAGGTTTTTTTGTAAAGGACAATTTGTGGAAACTGGGCAACATTTAACTTTGTTTTCATTAGATGTTTACAGATCATATCGTAATGTCAGACTTCTCCACCTGGTAGCATCAAAGTGTAGGATTCACTGTTTTAGTATAATAAGACTTTGTTGCAGTGGTTGATTTGGTAAAGGTACTTGAATCCTTTTCTCACAGTCCCAAATCACTGTGTTGTCTTGGTGACTAAACATTTGCTTGTTTGTTTTAGAACCCATTGCATTCTGCAGCCCTAAGGCATATGTGTTCTGTTCACAAATCTAAATCTGTCTGCAATACCTTCCCCAAATTACATGTGGCAATTTTTTTCTTTCTGCTGGGATGACTCATACAGTACATATCAACTTGCAGGCCAGCAACAGGGTAAAAGAAGCAGACTAAAGGGGGTTATTATCTAAAGTCCAAATTGTATGTATATTTTTATTTATAAAGTGGCACAAGGTTACGCAGCGCTGTACAATCCAGTTATAATACAGACAAGGGTAAAGTGCGGAACAAAGAACAAGTGAAGTAAAATACAAGCATATAACAAAGAAAATACATCACTCTAAGTGCCAGGTCATGATTGACACAAGAGGATGAAGGGTCCTACCCCATAATGCAGGGGTCCCCAAACTTTTTACACCGGGGGCCAGTTCACGGTCACTCAGACCAACGGAGGGCCGGACTTTAAAAAACCTATGAAAATCCCTATGCACATTGCACATATCTTATTTTAAAGGACACATAAAGTAAAAAAAAAAAAAAAGTGTGAAAATACTTACCTTATACTGAGCCAATTGATTACAGTCACAGTACGAGCTGTTCAATAATTAGCCGGCTCCCGATGCTTCCCCCGACGCCTCCTGCACAGCGTTGGCTGACACAGAAGCCAGCGCGCAGCTCCTTCTTCTCCTTCCCCGGCCTCATACATCATCACGTTCATTGCGGGGAGCATTCTCTTTGGCCCCCGCACTGAACGTGATGATGTTTAAGCCCTGAAACACCCAAGGTGTAACAGGGTGGGAGGAGCTGCGGCGCTGGATTCTCAGTCAGCCAGCGCTGTGAAGAAGCATCGGGGGAATCACGAGCTGACTAATTACAGGACAGCTCATGAACTCCTGTGACTGTAATCACTCGGCTCAGTATAAGGTAAGTATTTTAATTTTTTTTTTTAATTTTTTTACATTAGTTCTCCTTTAAAGTAATAAAACAAAACAAAATGGGAACAAATACATTATTTAAAATAAACTTTGCTGTCGGCCCCATAACCCCCTTCCCACACTGTGCTGCCTGCAGAGAGGAAAATTATTGTAGCAGCAGAATTTAGAATAGACTGGAGTGGGGAGAGATGGGAAACTGGAAAGCTGGTCAGAAGGTCATTGCAATAAGCCCCTTAAGTGTGCTAAACATATTTATTTCTGTGCAATACATCCTTGGGGTGTGGTATTTTGAGATATCTTAGGGCTGCTGTACCTTTAAATAGTCTGGTTACATACTATAACGTAATCATATGAATGGAGAATTATAGAACTGATTTCAAAACCTAGTAATTGCTTTTGTTTACTCGTCCACTTGGTTGCAGTAAATTACAAGAATAAAATCATGAAGATATATTACCCTAAATGCCAGGCTGTGATTGAAACAAAAGGATGGAGGTCCCTGCCCAGTAGAGCTTACAATCTAAATGGGAGGGATTTAACAAATATAACATGACTGTGAGAATCCGTTTTTTTTGGAATTTGCTGGTATTATTTTATTGCCACGCTAAAAGTCACTTTTTGATGCCTTTGAAAAGTGGTTTACGCTCCTATAAAAATTAAAATATCCCCTAAAGACCATTTTCAGTAGTGATAATGGAACAGCTCCTTACATTTTTGTGCACTAGAATTTTCTTTAGAAAATGCAAGTGCCTTGTAAATGTATTGGCTACTCTTAATAATATACCATTAAATATCATTATAGTAAACCTGCTAAAAATAAAAACATTTTTTTAGATGCGTATATTTCTTCACACCTTCAACTTTAACTCATAACAAGAAAGAAGACGAGAGCCGGCAGTCATATTCACACCTTTAATGACAGGAAACAGGAAGCGGAGCTTGTGCTGCAGTTAAGGTAATACGGGTGTATGAAGGACAACGTTTTTTAAGAGAGACTCTTTGTGCTAATATTGTAAATGCTTTTAATGTAAAAATATCATAGACTATCATACATTTTTACTAATCTAACATACATTCCAACATACATTCCATCTATGGAAACACAGCTTGCAAGGCTGTACTGGAATATATTCAGATCTGTATATTAGGTATATTTCACACTTATGAATATATTGCAGTACAGCCTACAGATCCACCAGGAAGAGTGATAATAGCTGGGAATGGGTCCATATTAGAGCCTGTAGCTCAATTTGTAGATTCAGTCTGAAGTTTTCCATGCAGAAGCATGGTACATTGATGGGGTCAGTGGTCACCCCTTCATTTGATAGTTTGTTTATGAGCTTGGTTTTAGAATCCCCA
>WMED01020408.1:0-12167 GCA_019650415.1 Pipa parva
TGTAGTGGATGATGATGTGTAACCTGATAATGTTAGTGCACGTGCACGTGAGATTTGAAGACAGGGGAGCCTGCTTGTTAGGGGGCATTCCTGTAGTGTTTGAGTGGCAGGTCAGGCAGAAAATGGCAGCTTCCATGCTTTCAAATTGGGACAAGATTCAAGTAGGTGTATTTTCAATATGCAAACTTTTTTTGTTCCTAATTACTTGATTTACATTAGAAAGTCTCATACTTTATAAAACTGTAATAATCCTGAGCTGACGGGTGCACTTTAACTTTTTTTTTTCACTTTCTTTTGGTGTTATATATTTTTTTGTAGTGTGATGATTTTTTTTTCAGGCTCTCCAGCAAACTGTTTAAAATAAAGATACATGTTTCCTTCTCATCTTTGTCAGATTTGCTGAATGGTCAATCAATATGCAAATGTAATTGGTTAAAAGGTGCATGCACTATGTCTTTAATGTTCATGTTGTTTGTATTACTTATAGTTGTATGTATTGCTGCAAGTTTTGTTGACACTGAGTTTACTTTGATCTATGAATTTTATCAAGACGAATGACCAAAATCTCCATCAATTATGATTATGTTTAGCTTGTAAATAACATAGTCAATGAGTCAATTCACATCCTTCTATCATCAGTCAAAAAAAGCAGGGTTCTAAGCAGCATGTTTGTGCAACAAAGCCACTGCTGGTTCCGATTATTGTCGCAACTTGCACATTAGTTTCCACAAATATTTATCATTTGCCAGTGTATTAGTTCACAGAACCACAGGCTATGAGTAACCCGATATTTCTCATCTTTTGTTTGATTAGGCTAATATACCGCAGCTGCTGAAATGGTAGAGTGATATAATCATAATCCTAGTGCTTTGTCACACATGATAATGAAGTCAGATGTCTGAGTAAACTGGCATTCTAACATTACAATTTTCTTCAAATCTCACTGAATATAAACAAATGTAACAGTGCATTTTAGTTTTGCTATTGGCCATTTCATTCCATCCTAAATTATCCTCCCAACATTAGTTGAATTGGAAACCTGCCATTTAAAGAAAACCCAGCATGGGGATGTGAGAAAAATGTAAATCATCTTTATTACTATGTATTTAATGACCAGAAGACATTTTTAAAACATCTTGTACAATAAATAATATTTGCATGGGAATAAATAATGATGTGTCCTTGGATAATTTATGCAATGCAAAACTTGTAGGGCATTTTAATAATATAGCCATGCCCTAAATATGCAGGTTAAACAAGAGTAGTACTTTCAAATACTTCACCATATATACTGTACTCTTATGTTCATGCTCAACATTTCAATTAGATGAAAATCAGATTTTGAAAATCAAAATCTGAATTCTGCATTGAGCATCAATTCTAACTGCATCTGAGTTTTTGAGTTAAAAAAGATTGATTAGAGTGATCTGCTTAGATTTATTACAATATTGATGCAAATGAACTGGATTAAAAAAAAAAATCACAACATACATTTTTTTTATTTTACAATAATGGGAAATATAGAAGCCTAGTGGTTTTACATCTCAATTGCACCAAAATTCTCAGGTTAATTTTGTAAAACTATCGGCAAGCTACTACTATTATTCCCAATACTGTTTGTCAAACACAGAAGGGTAATTTAGCAGTACCTAAATGAGTTTGGTATCTTTGATGGTGATTTGGGTCTGTAGGCCCACCTTACCCTAAAATTCTTACTAACCTTTGCTCTCTACTCCCAAGTCTAACTTTCAGAGAACATAAATCCATATCTTGTACTGACAAGACACAACAAGACTAAAACATGTCTGCATGTTGAATATATATCACTATCTATGCTAGCACAGAAGATGTTCTAGATGCATCATTGGCTACATGGGGCATTGCTCTTTAGTTCTACAGTATGTGAAATGGCTATTTTTGTAGGGGGAAACATGGGAATAACTTCAATTTTAACAAGGATTACTTTAGGCTTCTTTTAACTCAACTTACCTTAAGCTTCTTGACGTGGGTTAGAACTTCCATAGGCATACGTTGCTCGTGTATAAGTTGCATAAAGTTGTATCACATTCAATAGGAATAATGTGGGCAACAAGGGCTCTTTGAAACACTGTATGCATAGTAAACTCACAACAATTACATTTCAGGCTGACGGCCCATATATTTCATTCAAAGTCTAGGATTTTAAATCCTCTACAGGAGGAACTTAGTGACTTCTAACTCTTATACTTAGCTAATATTTAGGTATTCATTTCTACTAAAGCTGGCAACTGCATCTCATCAAATTTTAATAAAAGGCATGGTCCTAGTCAAATATATGTGATGTCATCAGTTTAGGTTCCCCTGCAGAAGGTTTCTAAGGCTTTGTAGTGGGAGTGTTCTTCAGACTGGGCCCCCACTTGGAGGATGCAACTGTCTGTGGACCAATTTTTAGGCCATGATAAACCAGATGTTTGTAATATTTCACCTCAGAAAGTTAGAGACAGGATTAGTTGGGGAAATGTGGCATCTTTTTCCATCAAAAAGTAGGAGTGGTCTAGTTTACTAGGTAGTTTGCAGAAAGGATGGGTTCTGACTGCAGGCATCACAGTAAGTAAGGTATGATAAAATTTGACTCAAAATGGAATGATTGCCTGGAATCCACCTCCAAAGAGAGATTGGATGCCTCAGAAGCTGAAGATTTTGTTGCAAGAGGCTATATTCATATAGTACTATTAAGTTCAGCCAGGAGTGATATTTAGTGTGTGGTTAAAAAAAGCTGTTCTACAAAGTGCTCTCTGCCACCTATTTTGTTTATTGTTGAAGCTAAGTGCACCATACTGACCCTAGGTACTTCTACAAATGTAAACAAGCTATCAGTCAGGGATTGTGCAGCTGGCAGAGAAAGCAGGATTAAATAGCAAGGAGAGCATAGAGTGGTCAGAAAGGAAAGTAGCTTAGGGCCAGACGTGTTTCTGGTTAGATCACTGACATAGTTTGTATGACAAAACTGGGTTTTGAATTGAAAAATTTTTGCCTTTGCACAAGCATTGTACTGATAAGTCTGCACTGATATAAACAACATTTTGTTTATAGCCCCATAACCCATCAGAATGTTCTATGTTCCCCTGTTCAGTAATAATGATATCATCGTCACCTTCTTTTCTTATAAAAAGGGATGTATGTGAAACAGCCAAGTTCTTTGCCAAATGCACATCGAAGCAAATGTTCTTAAGGGGGTTTTATGTGTTTACTGATCCCTAGGATACATTTTGATACCTAAATTATGCACAGTCTTCTACATCAGCACCTGCTTCTGTTTACTTCCTGACACAGGGTAGCATACATCCCCAATGATTATGGGCTCCCTGCTTACTTATATAAGGTATTATTACCTGTGTGTACAATAACAAAGATACGAGGTAGAACTGCAAGTGATTTCTATTAAACAATGTAGGAATAAAATTAATAGAGCATAAAAAGCCTTTTACTGTACAGTATGAACAATAGTTTCTCAGCACCACAGGATTTTTCTCAGTAGTGTTTCTCACAATAGAGACGACATTGTCCAGCAGGGAGTTGTCCAGCAAACAATTTCTCCCAGCAGGGGTGTCTCCATACTGCATACTTTAGCCCTATATGAGGGAATGATATTCACCTTTCACCCTGTAAGGCGTACCCTTCTCTGTGGAGCTGCAGCTGAACATTCACTGTTAAACTTAATAATTTAGTTAAAAGGAAATTGGTATCTTTAATCTTTACTTTTTAAATAAACTTTTCATTCCTCAAAAACCTTTAAACGGCAATGTATCATTTTTTTGTGATTAAGATATGTCCTTTTCATAAAATTATCATTTAAAAGTACTGCACTCTTTCTTAGCACAAGCCTTTTAGTTGAAGCACTGTAATGACAATCTCACCAGAGTGAACTCATGAAAACAATGGATTCTTTAAAGTTCCACAGTTTCAGTCAAATTGTAGGATATATCTTTCTATATTCTTATAAAGACAGTCGGCATTACAGTTATAAAGTGGAATGGACTGCTAAGTCACTAAATAAAAAGCAGTAAAATCATCTCTAAAGCAAGCGTAAAAGATTCTTTTTTTTACTGC
This sequence comes from Pipa parva, assembly GCA_019650415.1. Lineage (NCBI taxonomy): Eukaryota > Metazoa > Chordata > Amphibia > Anura > Pipidae > Pipa > Pipa parva. The sequence goes on from WMED01020408.1 coordinate 4,090, forward strand.
TAACCTACTTTTCTAAATCATATACATAATTTTAAGGCACAACAAAAATCCTGTTTTTCCCTGTAAGGTACAGTTTCAGGAATTTAGAAAATTATACCCAGACTGCACACTATAGATTAACCTCTACATTTCTTTCAGCTGGTTTGATAATATATTAGGCTCACACTGCACAAATGAGTGCCTTTCTTTCTTGTAACTTGTTCAGCTAGAGTTCTAATTGTTTTATGTTAGTTGCACAGTAAGTAACAAGACCACAGGGTGCAGGTTAGCGATAGTCTTTGTGAAGGTCTTTTTGAAAAACAGTAGAAGAGATTCTGCAACAGCAGTTCCTACAACAGAAAAATGCATAGTGAAAGGGTTAACCTCTGAGTCAGTTGTAGTCCTTGCTTTAGGAGTATGAGGGAAAGAAGGCACTGTACTTATGTTTTCTGTGCTGCTGTGCTGCTTGTTGCTAAATAATTTAAATGGAATTTAAATTTAAAGGCCCATTATTCTTCTGTTCATAACTATAAAAATATGCCTCATATTTATAATCCCTTTCTCTTTATGCATGCTTAAGTCAAGCTGTGACATATTCTATGACATATGATTCATATAATTAAAGGGGAACTATAGTCAGATTACATCTTTACATATGCAGTACTATACCTTAATGAGAAGCATTTCTCCCCAGTCAATGTTTCATGTGAAGCATAATGATTTAATAGGCAGCATGTATCTAAGTGACATGTACCATCCAGTTTTCCATGAAAAGATACCCTCCCTCAGGCATTTTTGGCCTACTTACTACTTAACGACTGCACACAAGTAGGCTTTCCTGAAACCCAGCCTCTGTAATCTCCTGTATTCCAGGAATGTAAACAATCATGATTGATGAGGCCTAAAAGTCAGCACACTGCTTAACCCAGTGATTTTCAACCAGGGTTCCTCAAGGACAAGCCAGGGGTTCCACAACATACACTACATACAGATCCCAATCACTGTCAGGCAATACTGAGGTCAGCGATGGGGACCATATCCCTGTTAACCTGCCTACCTGCACGCAGCATGTAGTGTACATACTGCGTGCAGGTAAGCAGGTTAGCCGGGATACGGTCCTGATCACTGACAGACAATACCGACATCAGCTTCATCAAACTTTCTTTTTCTAATAAATAGTATAACCACAGAGTGTGCATGCACTACATTGTAATGCATGCGCACTATGCGGTTATACTATTTCCGTTTCCGTTCCGGAAAAAAATATTTCCGTTTCCATTCCAAAAAAATTTCTGTAGGGGTTCCGCCAGAAATCTGACAACACCAAAGGGTTCCCCTGAAGAGAAGATGTTGAAAAATACTGGCTTAACCAATAGCAGTTAGGCAGCTTATTCTTTTCGTGCTTCCTAACTTGTGTAACGTGTATGCTGGATGCATCTACTTTATTGCTCTACTCATAACTACATCTCTCATGACCCTTAGCTAACTCATATCGTAGGGGGATAGGCCCCACTTACACATTGCAGAGGTACCTCATAGAGAATCAAGTATGACAGGCAACAGTGGTTCTTGCTGAAGCAGTGCACTCATATATATTAACAAATAATAAATAAACATGATGAGGCAGTTTGGTAGGTCATTGCATATATGGCAGTTACAAGTCACAGTAGTTACTTCACATCATACTTAGTTTCATACTTAGGACAGACATGTACATAGATACATAGTTACCAAAACTGAATACCACAGCTACACCACCAGGCAGTCTATGCATGATCCCTTAAGTGGTACCCCAAATCACCATGAGCCAGACTTCTCATGGATCTTCCTCAAGTGGGCTAGTCCCTAACCTACCACTCAGCAGACCCTAAGCTGAAATCGCCATTAGGCCTCTAAGCCCATCTGCCACTCCTGTTGGGTCTCAGGCTTCCCAGATAGATAACCTCCCCTACATACTCTCACCTTCTGAGGCGATCTCATATAGATCTAACCTCATCTTAGATACCTAAGATTCTTCCAGATCTCCACCAGGAGGGTAGGTAGGTTGCAGCCGCAACACCATGCAGGCAAAGACCCAGAACCACACCCTTCCCTTGCTTATATAGACTAGGGTGGGACCTAATTGTAATTCTATCTCACTCATAGCCCATTGCTATTTTACTAAGTGCGGTTTGTAGAATATGTTAACTCCGGCACTCCTTGTAGTATAAAAGTGTATCTCTTTATTAAATCCTCATTAAGAAGTAATACATATAAAATCAATAAGCCTACGCGTTTCGCGCTGTAGGCGCTTATTCATGGCCGTTCGTAAGTTGTCCGCAATTTCTCCTGAGCACCCGTTCACTCCACACTTTCCTGGGGATTGGAAGCGGTCAGTAACTTTTGTTTGTCGTATTTTACTAAGTGCCACAAGGGGAAGCTCCAACCTAAGGAATGGGATTTGCTAACACCCATTACTAGAAATGTTTATTTTGTAGATATAGCAGATACATCAAAATTCACCAATTGCTACAATTGCAAGAGATAAAGGGGGGTGGCTGGAGAGGACAGAATATCAGCTCTCAGGACAACTAATCAGTGAAACAAGCAGCAAGTATTGTTTCCTCCCTAAACTTTTTTTTTAACTATTTGTGTTAGTGATTGGCTTAGTATAAAGGAGTTTTATATGTATGTGTGCAGTTATATCAGCACTATAGTGTCCCTTTAATATAGCTGTATGTAGTAAAATGTCATTGTTTAAGTCTTAAATTTACATTTTAACACTTACCTTCATCATTTTCCTAAATGTTTTCAGGCCTTCTTTTCCATGTTCTAATATACCCTAAATAGTGTTCTCTTAAGGTAACTACTCTTACAGAATAGGCCAAGTCCTGGGGTTATTTGAGGTTCATTATGGGCACTTATGCATGACATGTTAATATAGTCAGTATATTGCATATCTCAAACTACATCAATCATCATGTCAGATAAGGATATATCAAATATGTACAGTTCCAAGTAGGTTATAGTAAATTTACCACTAGCATGGGACCTAGAGAATAAACAGTAATGTGCGTAACCAAATACTTTAGTAATATTTAGTCATAGATTATCAACTGAAAAAGACAAAAAGTGAGAGAAAAGAACAGGAGAGTAAAAGAAGGAGGAAGAAACAATGAGAGAGTGCTTTGGAAAACCAGAGGGAAGGAAATGGGAACAGGAAGTGGAATTGTAAGGGCAAATAATATATAAATCTTACAAATGCTATTAATGTATTCTTTACATCACTGATGTAAAGAAACCACAAATGTACCTCTGCCTTGACCTGTACATATAAAATGTTATTTAGACAATAAATGTATCCTTAATGAACCCACTACTTGGGCTCTTCTTGACATCTGAGTTCTATACAATAAGACATATTTAGGACCTGCAGCTATGTCAGATATAGTCATATGTATCTGTTTTAATCTTCAGGTTTGTTAATCACTACAGTATGTATAATCTGATATTTGCATATTTAAGTGTGCCATCTGATTTCTTTTGTATCATGTTGTCCTTTTGTACCACCTTAGCTTTTATTTGATGGATTTAAAATAAGTTTGGTATCCTGTATCTCATAGTTTTGTACACTTGTACTCAGGCTAAGGCCATGCCTTCTTTATTGCCATGGTTATGTGATTAAAACAATGAGAAAGCTTGAGAAAACTGAAACAAAATGCCTATAGAAGTCTATTGTTGGCCACATGCTATGATGCACAATGTTGTGGTGTGGTTTAACAAATTATATCTAAGGGTTGTCTAAAGAATTCTATGGGAATGAGTTTTACTGCTGTTTTTACATAGTCATAACTAAATGTGGTTAAACCAGTTCAACCTAGTAACCAGCTTTCACCTTCATTACTACTATGTATCCAGGCTTCACTAGACAGCACTGTTGTAAATATAGTCATTTTCAATCTTCATTGTTTCAGATAAAGTTTTGAGTTTGTGCTTTGACCAGATACAGTAAATCTTGGAAAGAAATAGAGACTCCACAAAAAGCACCCAGAAATACCATTCTCCACAGGAAAAGTGGCACCATAAGGTTGTTAAAACTAGTAGCCTGATGAAGGGTGGACTGTACCCCCGAAACGTTGCTGTTTGTTAACCTGCACTGATGGTTTAATTAAATAAGGTTCTATACCTTCCTGCATGTGTGTACAGATTCTATTCCTCAACTACCTTGTTGCCAGTTTTGTGATGTGTGCCCAGCATCTAAGAACCATGCACCACGTTATAACATACGGGTGTGCACTTCCACACAGTGTTTGTAACTTTAAAACTAATAAACACAGATTTCTTCCCTAGACAACTACATTACTAAATACAACATTCCACACTGTTTTTAGGTACAAAACAATCCTTTTGATTTTGAAGACAGCATTCCTTTATCGTTCATCAGTTTAACTCTAGACAGTGCAAGTAGATGTCTGATTAATAGTTAAGCAGTTTAGACCTGTTAGTCAATTATCCTGAAACTGGGTAAAATTCAACAATGGAAAGTATTCATTTGCCAACATTATCCTATTTTTTAATCCGGTGAATCAGATAGATTCCTTACTCTTTGAATAATACGTACATGCAAAGAAATTTCTAAAACACTCTGAAACTTCCTATTATTGTATTCTCCACATCAAGTACTGAGAATTTATAGCCAAGCAAACATTTGAAGAGATTGAAGAAAATATTTAACAGACGGGTCTGAACAACACTAGAAGCACTAGGTAAATCTGCTGAAACTACATTGCTTCCTTTGCAATCAACATCAGACATTTCCAACTCTATCTGAACAAAGTATGAACTTAAAAGACAAGCACCTGCTTGTATTGCAAGCCAAAAATATTAACAAGCCTGCTGCAACAAGCTATTTAATCTTGCTGCTCACATTAAATTAGTCGAGCGGGTTATCGAATAATTATACTTGCCTGCAGGCTACAACAAGGATTTTTAGATTCCACAATTGCCCATTGAGCTTTGAATAGTCAAAAACACTGTTGTTTTCCCCCCAAAGGCTGAAAAGTGCAATAAAATGTATTTTATATACTTCAGCAATACCCATTTTGTGTATAAAAACACAGAGAACTGTGTAAATAAATATCAAAGAAACTACACCAGATATAAACAAAAAAACATCTATGCATTTAATAAATAATAAAAAACTAGGTTGAAATGCTTAAAGTTAATATGTTTATTTGCAGTATGACCATAATATGGCTGGAAGCCCTATACAGTATAGCTAATATTATACTCTAAAAAGTAAATGACACAGATATATACCCAATAAATGACCAACAATAAAGTATGAACACTAAATTAGTAAACTCAAGCTGTATATAGCAAATGTAAAGCTTTTAGAAAAGATGTCACCATAACTTCTGTAGCTGTGTCAACCTTGTTTAAGTTTAGATATTAAATCAGACTGAATGCTGTGCTATTTTCCATTCTACTTCCTGTTGCTTGCTGTGGAAGTACAAAGGTCTTTTCCATTTTAGGATGGATGCAGGTTTCTGACTTTAAAAGGGATATGAAGATAATCTATTCATGCTAAACAACTATATTTTTACGTATGAAAGTATTTTTAAGCGTTCTTGTTACATTGCAAGAGTCATTTCTCTTAAAATATAACTATTTCAAGATGCATCTAATTCTTTTTGCTCACATTTTTCAGGTTGTAGGCATCTTGACCAAATAACTGATCTTTCCATTTCATATTATGAGACTTAAAAAATTTCACTTTTTGTTGAAAAATGATGTGTTACCACAAGCCATATTTATACTGTCTGGTTAAACAGGCTGCAAATGAGATTAGAAATCTGCCCTTTCATGCTTAGCACTCCCAGGCAAAGCATTTTAATATTATTACTATCTCCTATTAATACACAATATTATGCATTAAGTTCTGGTAAGTAACTGTTTTAGAGATGTTGAAAATTCCTTTTTTATCCAGTAGCTTCTGAACTGCAGCTTCTAGTATCTTCTTTTCAGTGGGTACTGATAATCACTGATTTCAGGGAACACAAGAGGGTAGCGCGATACTGGGTCGCCACTAGAGGCACTATAGTGTACCCAGAGTTTTTATGCCTCAGGAAGGACAAACGGCATCATTGTCAAAAGTCCAAATGGTTGTGCAGAGGTCTGAATTCACATCTATTCACCACTTTCCCATGTTCAATTATTGAATAAACTCTGGGAAGTGGTGAATACACAACCAATTTGGGCATCTTCGATAGTTGCTAACTTAATGAGCTCTTCGCATCTCTTTCTTTGGGCATGCATAGGTACTTCTACTATTGACTAAGCTGCGGAGTGTGTCAAAGGTGCAAATGCGACTAGGTGTACTGCTCCGAATTTACCTGTTTGACCTCACCATTTCAGACTGGCGAATTAGGGGGTTGATGTTAGGGTTCCAATGTGGCATAAGGCTTTCATTCAAAAGTGACAATGGCAACTGCGGGAAAGTGACAACATGACCTAAGGACAATGTGACATAGAAATTAGATAGAATATTCACAAAATACAGTTATTAGGATATGAGGAGACTGATGTCATTATCCTTCACTTGTCAAATTTGCCTCACTCCGCATGACTTTTCATCCTACTTCTATCCGCCTGACTACTCTACACTATGCATGAGACAGTGATCACTTCTGTCCACTTGTTTGACAAGTGTGTTCTAAACTTAGTCAATAGTGGTAAGTGAATTTGCATTTATGTTGGCAATGTGATTCAAATTGTAGCAAGGTGAATTCACCCTTGTGACAATGAGGCCCTAAGGCATAATAAATGTGAGGGTTAAAGGAGCAAGGTGGTACACCTCTGGAGACACTAAGGTATACTGTGAAAGTGCAGCAACAAGGTGTGACTCCATTCAGGGAAAAAACATGACTTTGGGGACCCTCTATACCACAGCAGATCACTTGGAGCAGGATAGTAGAATTGGAACTCACAGCACCCCTGGCACACACTGAACTGGAACTCACAGTACCCTTGGAGCAATGCAGGGTTAGAATATCTTCTCCTGGGATACACTAGGCACACTGCTATACATATTTGGTGCTGACAGGGCAGAAGCTGCTGTGTTGGCTGCTGAAACACACAGGATACTGCAGATCCTTTTAACCAGATTGATTTGAGGCAGTAGCATAAGCTGACAAGAGCTGATCAAGCAGAAAACACACTCCCAATATGCCAGGCAAGAGAAATCAATAGGTAAATATCACCTTTAGGACATAGATACACACTATTTAAATCTCTTGCCACTGACGTCACCCACCATGTAACACATTCCTCCCATTTAGATTGTAAGCTCTATGAGGCAGGGACCTCCAACCTCTTGTGTCAACCACAACCTGGCACTTAAAGTCTTGTATCCTTGTGATATTACACTTCTATTGTGTAACACACTTATCCCAGGTCTGTGCTATATTTGTATTGCTGAATTGTACAGCGCTGTGTAAATTTGTGGAGCTTTATAAACAAATTTATACATATACAGTATATATATATATATATATATATATATATATATATATATATATACACTTGTGACACTGATGTGTATTGTGAGATTAATTAATGGAAGTAGCAGAAGGTGATCAAGCAATGCATACAATCCATTACACACCTTCAATATACTAGTAATGAGTGGTGATGGTCCCTAGATAGCATCAGCAATTGGAATTAAATAACAGGAGTCCTGCACAAGGTTACATTTTATGCTGTTTAATTTATTCCACACACACTTACATCATCAGATCTTTTTACAAATTTTGCTGAACCTCAGCTTCTAACCTCACTAAAATACAATAAAACCAGTAAAGAACATGTTATATAAAAATATGAGCAACAGTGCAGTGATGTAACATACAACCAGGCTTACCTTTTTTGATATTTTCACATTTGACCCATAAAGTACAGGACAGACCCATGTCTGCAAAGACTTCACTGCTCTTTTATCCACAACATAGTACAATGGAAAGACATCCATCTTCAGCCAAGATATAATCCATAGAAGATGGAGTTTTAGGGGGGAATTCAGGAAGCTCCGAAGTGAGGTGCGTAGTGTTCGCCTCACTTCG